>JAQIXG010003134.1:0-15674 GCA_034700105.1 Oconnorella tubifera
TGAACTCTTATCAGTAGCATATTGGAATAATATAATGGAATACTGTTTTCATCTAATACTGACATTAAATTAAATTAACACATTTATACAATAAACACAACTATAGAAAAGTAACAAATTCAAATCGTGCTATTATGTACAAGTTACAAACAAATTATTCAATTTAAAATTATCCACTTACTAAGGTTATTAAGATGCTGAATTTAGAATCGACTTTATTATGAAATGTACAAATTACTAAGTAAATCGACAGCAATTGATTTGACAATCGCTATGATATCGCGTCATGAATGTTTAGAATTCACAAACTTAAAAACAAAAGTTAAAAAGAGTTAATGTCTATTACATCTTAATTATATTAAAAACAAGAAAGATTATTTACAAACACGGTAACAATGTGCTGCTTTAAATAAATAAATAAAACTTTAAATAAATCCTTAAAAATCGTTGCTAGCTTAATAAATCGTTGCTATAATAAAGTAATGTTTTTTAAAGTATAGTCGCATTAATTTATCCAATACAATAAAATGTTACTTTTATATTAAGTAAAATTGGCTGTATCATTATACATTTTGGTCATGCAGTGTTCGACTTCAGTACTTTATCATAATATCTCAAATATTTAAAATATTTTAATTTTAGAGAGATTTTTTATAATAGATAAAAACAGCACAGAGCCCATGCGATCCGAGCAGCCAATATTCGTAAAAGATAAATTTACAAATTACACTTGTGACAAAATAAACATTTCTTTTGAGGTAGAGACCTAAATAAATTATATTATATATTATAGTTTACATTAAGTTCAGCAAAAGTGACTAATTTTTAAATTAGCTAAGAAATGAAACTGCCAAACGGCCCACAGTATAAAAAAATCTTGCAGTCATGCAAGATTTTTTAAAATAAAGTTATAATTACAACAGACTGAAGCAAGAGTTGATGAGCCATTATGAAGCTCTGCATGAAAGTTTGTAAAAATTTCATTATTTTATAATTCAACCCTAACAGCAGCCATTTCATTGACATCCTTCGTGTCAATTGATTCCTTTTCTTGGGCTTCTAAATGAATCCCAACAAAGCACAGATACAGCCAGCCCCCCAGGACAGCCCCTATGTGAGGCGCAACTAGTGGAACCCAGAACCAGTAGGAGTGTGCTCTGGAAATTAAACGTAAATAACATTCGCTATAAAAATTCATAAAATAAACAGGAAAAAATTGATCAAAAAGATTGATTTAATATAGTAATTACAGACTTGTTGCTATCACAGTGTAGTTTCACTAAAGAATAACATGCATTACATTCATTTGTTACAAAGTTATTAGCTTCATTGGAATGTTAAGCGCGTTAAATTTTTATCGGCTTCTGCCGATTTCTGAATTTTCTGTATAGTTATCGAATCCTTTGATTCATATCTCTACTTTACATTTGAGCTAAAACTAGAATACTGATTTGAATAGTTTATCTGATGGGAAGCTACGTTCTAAATCAGAACATATCACAAATATAACAAAATGCATAAATTTAATGTCCATTCGACTAAATTAAGAATCATTTATTAACGATACAAGTAAATCTAAGTTGAATTTTCTCAAAAGATAATAGATCTACTTCTATATTCGATCTATTACTAACAATAATCGAAAGCGTTATCGGATTTTATCGATAACTTAATTAATTATAGCAATAAACTATCAGTTTATCGTAGCAATTATGCTATCTAATACAACTTCAAAGATTACCGACTACTTTAAACTGTGACTTTTATCTAAAATGAGTCACAATTACTATAAGTAAAACGTTCACAATTTCACTCGTCTAACATATTGAATTTAAAGAATGCAATACAGATCAGATGAGGTCAAATCGATAGATAAATCTATCTTCTTCTTGAATAATTACTATCTTCATTCAGTTATTATATATAGACACAATCATTATCCACTAATCAAGAGCTACAATAATCTCAAGAGAACCAACAAATTTAAACAGATTTTAAAAGCTCAAAAATTGACACTATGTATGAGTTGCATTATCAATTTTATAGTAATTTTTGTGATCAATAGGCTATGTTTGAAGTTTATTTTTAAAAAGAACAATACAGTCCTACAATTTAGAAATATGATGTAACTATTATACATTGATATGCAAAACAAAGCCTGATTGTTGTCTAATAATTCAAACAGTAACCTAGAGTTGGCAAGTAGACAAGATAATCTTAAAACTTATTCAATGATGGCTTTATCTTAACCTAGAAAAAAACGACTATTAACTTAATAAGCCTCTTCTTTCATAATGTAATTCTATTAAGTAGTAAAAAGTCTAGATATTAAATTTTTTCATTTAAATATTGTCCCTTAATCTGTTCAAAACTGGTCTAATATTAATTTAAACAATTTAGTTTCTTTAATTTCTAAACTGAATGCGTTTTGAATCTGTGTGCATTTTTCTACCAATTGAGATCAACTGAGAAATTGTAATGCTTGAAATAACTGAATTTCTAACCACTCAACTCTGTACACAAGAAAGAAAATCAAATAATTCAATTTTTACTTACGAAAATACGTCGGCGCCCCATCCAGCTATTGCCGTAAAAAGTCTCGGTCCCAAGTCTCTTGCTGGATTGATAGCGTAGCCGCAGTTCATACCATAAGACATCCCAATCACTGTCACTACACCTCCCACACACAGAGGGGTGACGCCAGATGTCGTCTTCATGTTTTTATTGTCAGTTATAGCCATGATACAAAGCGTTAACAGCAGCGTACCGAACACCTAAAAATGATTTATATAAGATATATAAGAACTTAATTAGAATAGGTAAGAATATCAGAAGAAAAGTTAACAAATATGCACTGGATATATAAAGCAGACTGAGGGTAATCTGGAAAGTTATCCCTCAAAAAAAACTTTCAGATAAAAACTATTAATGTTAGAAGGATCTGTTGTGTTTGAAACGAACAGAATTTAGTTTGTTTTTCCATAGCTGAAGCAAATAAATACGATTTTATTAATCTTTTTTATAATGAACTAAATAAGTTAATGCTGTAGATAATATTAAATGAATAAATAGATTGAAAACAGTAATTATTTTATAATCAAAACCTGATCCCAAAATCCTTGCAAGATGCTGACAAAAGGAAGAGGATAAGTTGCAAAGATTCCCGCAGTAGCCAATGGTCCTGTTACATTTCTCACTCCACCATCAAAGTTATTAATTGCATCTGAATAATGTAATCAATCATAACGCAATATCTGACTTTTGAAGTAATATCAGAATAAAATCACAGAAACTTATATTTCATGGCATACTATGATTTTATAATTTTATGAAATTACCATAGTAGTCCTATTACATAGTACATATTACATGCACAGAGTATATGCCGTATAATTTCTCCAAATGATTTGAATTTAAAACTTCAACTTTTACAAATATGTATAGCAAAAATTAGCCATAAATATACATCAGCCAATCAAACTAAATTGGCAGTTCTATAAATGGATGCCATATATTATAACAAACTTATCATTTTCATTTGATACTATTTATATCAGTCTTATCATGAATATTATATCAATCAAATTCATGTGGGCCTACCAATATACGTAGCGTACACACAAGCAGCGCCAGTGAAGGCACCCAGATACTGGGCGACCATGTAGATAAAAAGTTTGATCCAAGTCGTTCTACCAAGAATTGCAAACATCAAAGTCACTGCAGGATTTAAGTGGCCGCCTGGTAAAAATGCATTCAGAACAAATACTATAAATTTCTGGATCAAATTAACTGGCTTACTCTGATTTCTTTTATTAAGTTTTACAATGCGAATCATAACATTTAATAACCCTGCAAAAAGCAAACAATTTAAAGTTGAACGCTAAAACGTTTAATAACATAGCAAAAGCAATATAAAAGTAATATTGTTTATATAAATACAGACAGTTAATAGTTTTAACAAGTACTGCAAATAAAAAATTTGGTTGAGAAAATTTAAAACATTAAAAATTAAAAACATTAAAAACAGTGCTGGGAAACTATCCAAAAAGTTTCCAGCACTACAGCCGCATTTCCCCGCTGCACCGCCAAAGCGAGGCGGTGCTTCATCGGTGAAATTCGGCAGAATTTAAACAAAAAGCTTTTTTTTGAACTAAAGTATAAAAAACAGGCGAGATTCTAGAGGCAAGTTTTCTGTTGCCAATTTTCGAGTAAGCGAGATGACGTTAAGATATAAATTTTAAGCCTGCTGCTCATCTACGAAGCATTTTTAACGGCCCATATTATACATGCGGCTCTATAATAACTATCATTTAAAAAGAACCTAATGAGTTATCTTTATGACGCTTATAAATAATACAGCAACTTCTAAGAATAAAATTTTTCTCTCATTTAAAATATATGGGCTCTACAATAGCTAAAAAACTAAAATTCAGTTAGTTTATAGAGGATATATAAATAAAATATTATATTTATTCACGTTGTAAATATGACACAATCGCTTTTACGTTATTTAGTAGCAGCATAAATAATATTCAAGGTCCATAAATTACTTTGATAATTTATGACCATTAAAAACATACGCTTCGATCTTGTATTCGATAACAACATTAACATTCAAGGTAAAAGTAACACTGATTGACGATAGGACAAATTTAAGTAAAATAATTTCAGTTTAAATCTGAAAGATGCCTCAGATCAGTCAGTTAGTTTAGTTTATATATTTTCACATCGAATACAAAACAAATATAAATTATACGATCAATTATGGAATTATAAATCAATGGTTTGAAAGGCTACTAGAAAGCAAAAACAATTGCTATCAAGCTAGCAACCTGCAATTAAAGAACCTTACAAAGGATGCAGCAAGCTAGCTGTAAAAGTTATGCCTTTAACGAAATAGTGAGGTCTAATAGGTATCGAACCTGTATCTATCGGTTTTTAGTCCAATTTACCAGTTGACTAATAA
Source organism: Oconnorella tubifera (assembly GCA_034700105.1). Lineage (NCBI taxonomy): Eukaryota > Metazoa > Annelida > Clitellata > Enchytraeida > Enchytraeidae > Oconnorella > Oconnorella tubifera. The sequence goes on from JAQIXG010003134.1 coordinate 4,967, forward strand.
TTTTCGACAAATAAACATGTGTTTGACTTTTATTTATATTGTTAATTAAGTTTATAATTTGTGCTGATGTTCTTTCAAGCAATAAATTTAACAAATCAACATCGCTAGACTGTGAACCAGAGGTCCGGGGTTCAAGACTCGACATATTTTGTGCAGTGTCCATGTAACAATCCACTTACCACTCACTCCCCCTGATAACCAGACTCCAAGTGCTACCGCCCAGCCCCAAGCTAAGTTTATGGAAAGAAATTCCCCGTTAGCACTTTTACTGAGAACTGACTGCGCCACTGATCCATCGCCCAAAGCCTGTAATAGAATCGTAATGCTGATCAACTGTGTATGCTTTAAAACGTTTTTTATGAATCTTTTACGCATTTTTCAGGCATTTTTTTATGTATGCTTTAGGTCTAATAAATTTGTACCCAGAAAATTATTCTAGTTCTAAGTTGTAACTTTAGCTAACTTCATTGTATGACATTTAGTATGGATTTCTTTTATTTTTTTAGGCACATCTTGGTCGGAGATGTTTTATTATAGTAATAATGAATCATAATTAATTAAATATTATAATTTGATCTTAATGGAAAGTTACAAAAGTTGTTTTTTAATTCCACTGTTATATAAATAGATTTCATACGCCATTTAACAGCTCGACATAACGCTACATATACTAATCTTAATAATTTTTAAACGTTACGTATTATCTTTAATATTACTGATTCATTCATTTACATTGCTATTAGTTAACATTGCATTTGTTAACTTTCAGTATCAGAATTTTGTGCAAAAATTAGGTTCAAACTTGATGGAATATATTATAGAAGACGAATGGGTAATGTTGATCAGACAAAGTAGGAGTAAAAAACAGTTTAAAATCGAGACACAATCAACTGAGATCGATTATGCTTTTAATTAAAGTGATCAATTGACAGATAAAATCAGTGAATGTTAGCATTACAATTATATCAATCAAGTAACCCCTCAACTAAATCAATTCATCACTGATAATTATTGTAAAGCTAATGAATTTAAACCTCAAACACAGTTTTTCAAAATACAACACTAAAATAACTTTATTGATAATAAGAACTTTTTCTGAGAGATTAATATTTGAAGAGCAAATTAATTTTAATTGTAATAATTTTAAAAGCAATATGCTAGTGTTTAAAATTTCGTATTTTGTATTCGTCGGACGAGCTACAGATATGTTATAGTAACTTAATTTCAATCAGTAAATAATATATCTATCATATAATCATGAAGAAACTCGTATTTATTTAAAATCGATAAAACTCAGTAGTTATATTATGCTACACGTCCAGAACCAAGTTGTTGCTGCTAAAAATTTTCTCGGATTTCTACTTTGAATGATAAATAACGCTAACACTTGTTAATCGTTTCAAACTCCATTTGCTACTGAGACTATGCCATGTCAAAACAGTAATCTGTCAGATTATTGCAAGTGTTATTCACTTCATTTGTTTGCATTGTCTTAGCAATCAAACTGTTTTCTGATTTGAAACAACAAGATTTTTATTTCCTCATTTTCTTTGCATTGGTTGGGTTGCGGAAACAAAATGTTTAAATAAAAATTAATAGATGTATTATTCTATTAAATGCTATGTAACTATCATAATCAAAACAATTTTATAATCAAAAAAGGTGCAGCATCAACTACGACAATTAAACTTGCCTTTATTTAATAAATACTATAACTGATTAAAATTATTACATTATTTTATTACTTTAATAATATTACTATTACTATTATAATACTATTTTGTAATAGTATTTACTAATATTTTTTAGTTACTATTAAATTACTCAAATTCGACTGTCTGTTTAAATTCCGCCTAATAATTAAAAATATATGAAACACATTTGTCCAGTGTACCTAATTTCTCTGAGCAATCTATGCACAAAATTATATATTGAATAATTATATCGTTAGATTTTATTCTCCTGTAACAATATTATAATATTCAAAAAAATACTGTAAATATACGAATGAACTTATACCGGTGAATTTCGCGGTGGGCGTTATTGAAGCTACATTATAAATCATTTTATACTATATTTCAATTTCTCAAGATTTGTGATCGTACGCCTAAACTGCTAAATGCATTGAATTTAAAAAACTTAGCAATAAACAAATTCTTCAATGAAAAATAATATTCTTTTTTGTAAAGTAATATAAAGCTATATGTTTTTCGTTAAAGTAATGTTGCAATATGCAATATGTTTCTCGTATCAGTATTGACGATGACATTTTGATATTAATCATTTATTCATTAGGCTTATTCATTATACTTAGAAGATAATATTTAATATTTATATATAATATATAATACTATATAATATTTATTTTGCTTAAATACGTTTATCAAGAATTTTATATCAGAAATAAGATATGTTTCTATTGTCTTAAATCTTTAAGTTATTGATAACCTTCGATACGTGAGTAATTAAAATGCCATTTACCTAATTTCGAAATCGATTAAATTCAATTACAAGAGATAATTAAGTTTGCTGATAACACACACTATCTCCTAATTAAAGCAAAGCGACAGTTATTACTCTATAATTATCGTTCTACGATAATTTCAATTGCTTATCGACGCTTTTCAAGTTTTTAAAATATCGAGTGTATCACTTAAGATATCGAGCTATAATTAATTGAATTACAATCATAATTGATAATAGTAAATATTAATATACGGTAGAATATAATTCTCAGCATATCTGTTTAATTACGTTAAAAAATACTGATACTGAAACTTATTATTTAGGCCTAATAATATTCTGAAGTACTTTTGGATCATAAATCCTTCATATTCTAAATATACTTCATATTCTTAATTTCTTACAGTACGTAAGATTTTTGTATCGAAGTTAATAACAATAAATGTTCATGAACACCAAATTACAAGCTGATTCACTGCATATATTTAATTTTAATAGATTTAATATAAATCAATAAAAAATGTGTTGCAATGTACAGTGTCCAGCCTTTTTTATAAACTTTCTGTATAAAACTGCTGTCATTTAATTATCTCTAAGAAACCTATAATTTATTTTTTGACAAAAAGCAAATGTAATCGCTATACTATATACTGATTATTATTTATGCATTTAAAACACTAAATACTTTTGAATCTGTCCGGTAGCCTACGTTTGGCAGGTATGCATGAAATTGTATACTTTATGCAGGTTATAGCTTTTTAGAAGTTTATTCAAATTGACTCTTTACTTTAATAAATTTTTATCTTATTAAAATTGCGATCTTGCGTTGGCTATAAAGATTTCTATTAATTAGCAGTCCCACATCAAATACGTAAAATTCATTAATTAATTGATAAATATTACGAATCACGGTTTGTCTCGAGACGCGATGCTATTTTCGAGATTAGAGACGCGATGCTATTTTAGTTTAAATGCCAAGGCAGAATTTAATTGTTGAAAAATTTACAGACACAGATGACAGGACTAATCATAACCTAAACCCCAAGATACTTTTTAATATTTTTATATTCTGTCAACTGCATTTTTATTTGCAACATTTGTTTGAACTATTGTTTAAACTATCTTTAACTGTTTTTGTACCGTCATATTATTCTGTTAGAAATCTCACTACAAAATATTTGTTTCAGTTTTTACGCGCATTAAATTATAAAAAAATATTGACAAGGCTAAAACATCATTAAATGTATTAGGCTTATATTAAAAAATTATAGAATCTAAAATAAATAAAATTAGCAACTAACCACTAGAACGAAAGTTCCTATGAACTCTGCCAATGCGACTCTCGCCAGTTCATTCTTGATGGTCAGAAACGCTTTCAGTCTATCTCTACATCCAGTCAAAGTCATCTTTTTCTGATCCACCAGTGCTCTGTACTTACCTATGGTGAGAAACTGCTACGGTACTGAAAGACTAACACACAACAACTGTAAATCTCGAGTCAGTAGATTTATAGCTGTCACTGTCTTATCTTTATACTAATTGGTTAATTAATTCAGCAGCAACTATCGAAGGCGTCGTACGAGAAATGATCGCAATAAATAAATATCTCGCATTTTTCAAGTGGATTTTCACCAAGAAAAGGACCTTGGTCTTTGTTATAGCTTAATCGAGTGATTTGGTTAAATCTAACAATTGGATTATCTTTATAATCAAAGGTCTGGCAAATAGTTAAGGTTTACTTTTAGATAAGATTGCAAAGTTTTTATGAGTCCTTGTGCACAGATTCGATTATGGGACCCTTCAATTTAAAACGGAAAACCCTTTGTGAATTAGAGATATATCATTTTAAACTGAATTTGTGGTGATTGATGTCTTTTATAACGTTACGAAAACTGAAATTATAATTGTCACATAGGGGAGGAGAAATTAACATTACCCAACTAAAATGTAGTTAGTAAGTTAATATCAAGAGAGGATATTTTTAGTAGTTAACTTTCCTCCCACCACCCAACTGTAAATTAGATGTAATTTTTTTTATTGAACCACATCCATTTGCGGTAATTTAAGTTAAATTGTAATGAAATAAAATTGAACAAAACGCAAAAGGCAGAATTTTCATAATATTTTAATGAAACGAAAGTAATGCATATAATTGGAACGAATATATAATTTTAATCATTACATGATAACATAATATAACAACACAATTAGCAACTATATCATTGTAATTCTTAAGCTACACACTGGCACGTAAAAAACATCACTGGGATGGATCAAATAATAATTGACAAATAAACAAACGATAATATTATCAATTTACAATACTGCAGATTAGCATTAATATTATTCATATTTTATTTCTTTATTAAAAGAAACTATGATTATGATATTGAAGATACGTACAAAATACACAGATTTTTAGTCAAACATTTGGTTGCAATTTCCAAACAATAGGCTTATATTCAATCATACTAATAAAATGCAATGTCTCTTGAAGATTATACACAAGTATGTGAACATAATAACTGAAGAAAAATTAACAGTAGAAATTTTTAATCTATCAAAAACAAGAGCGGTAACATATAAAAATCTAATTAATGAATTCAGATAAAAAAAATTAAAGTTATTAATTCATGATACGACTGACTGGCTATTTTTTTAAGATATAATTTTTACTATACAATCGGTATATTTATAACAACATTATTGATAGTATTAATTAGATATGCGCAACAGCTTAAATCTAAGAATCGACCGCATCTTAATCGATATATGTTTCATAATTACACAATCATTTAAATGTGTACGCCAATCATTTTTTGTAAATTTCATGATATTGACTAAAAAAATTTACATAAAACTATTTTACTACTATTATACTATCTAACAGTAGTATTATATTAATATTATTAATCTTATACTATTAACAGTAGTATTATATTATACTACTCTTAGTACAATATAAAATTTCAACTTACAAACATTTCTAATAAACTGCAGTTTAAGTTAAGAACTAACAACCAACTGAATAGTCATAAATTATTGCAAAATACTTTACTAAATAAATCTCTATATATTGCAGATATATAACTAACACACTAGCTGAATAAATTAAGAAGCATCAAATACATACTATTAATCACATGATAAATACTCTATATATCTAAGTACTTGACACAAAACAATATAAATCACAATGATAAATACTTTATATATATCTAAGTACTTAACAATACAGGATATTAACTACAATGATAAATACTTTATATATCTAAGTACTTAACACAACCTAATATAAACATAAAGATAAATATTTTATATAGCCAAGTATATATAAGGTATTTCTTCATAAATACTTATAATACAAAAAGTACTTTTTTATGATAAAAAAGTACTTTCTATAACAAAAAATACTATAAAAACTCATTTATCATAACTACTTTCAATCACTTAATATTTCCGAAGCACAAGTACTTAATCTGCAAGTATTCTTCGATGCCATACTTCGACCCTTCAGTACCTATGCCCGATTCCTTTGCCCCCCCAAAGGGTGCTTCCACTGCCGATACAATGCCTTCATTAATGCCAACCATGCCAACTTGAAGTCTCTCGGCAACTCTCCAACATTGGACAACATCAGAAGAGTAGAAATAACCTACACAAAATTGTAGTTTAAGATAAAACTAGTGCTAAATCTCGTTAAACCAGTTTTAAATCTAGTTAAAACCAGTTCTAAATCTAGTTCAAACAGGTTTTAAATCTAGTTAAACCGGTTTTAAATCCAATTAAAACCAGTATTAAATCCAGTTAAAACCGGTTTTAAATCTACTTAAAACCAGTTTTAAATGATTTAATATTTTTAACGCACCGGCTAGACCAAGGGAAGTACAGTTAGCCATTGTTACTGCTTCTTCTTCCGTTTTAAATCTGCGTCCAAAAAAATACAAAGAATTAAACTTAAGTACGCGTAATCAAAATATACAATATGTACACTACGTATAGGAATAAATACTGATAAGATTTTTAAAGCGTGGACTTTGAAAAAATGAATTAAAATAAACTTTTGCTTGAAATACAGTATAATCTAAAGAGCAGAAATACTCCAAGAATAAAATGAAAGAACATTCGCTAACCTTCAACATAAACTGAACCATAAAAAATAATTCACAAATTAATTTTTCCTTTTTGAATGAATTTTTAATTCACAGATTAACTCAATTTCTGTAAACTAATAAATCAAATAGTAAGCATAGTAACAAAGCAGTAAATAGTTTGCACTTTAAGAACGTTATTTTATTTAAACATCATTTTATCACTTTACTCACATTCAAAGCAAATAAGTAATTTTTTTATTCAAATCGTAATAAAAACAAACTTTACCCTACCTTATAATCGGAGCCAACGGTCCGAAAGTTTCTTCCTGCGTACAAAGCATAGCTGATGTGATACCAGACAGAATGGTCGGTTGGAAGAAATTCTTACCGGCTTCGTGTCGCTTGCCACCGATAACAATCGTCGCGCCCTTACTGATAGCGTCTTTTACCTGATTCTCAACCTAGCATCGTTAGTTATGTACTTTATTTCATTCATTCCAAACCAAATACAAATATAAATTACACGACCAATTGAAGCGCAAGCAAAAAAGAATTACTATCAAGCTAGCAGCCTACATACATAGCAGTTTTTTTAAAACTGATTTTAACTAGATTTCAAACTGGTGTAACTAGATTTAGCACTAGTTTTATACGATATATAATCTTAAAGTTTAAGAACAAATTTTCACTTAAGTAACAAATAATGTAAAGACAATTTCAATAAAAAAAAACTGTAATGTATTCAACAGCATACATTACAGTTAGTACATTTGACTAAAGTAGAACAGCATTGTACTGATGCAGTACAGCATTGTACTGAGGTAGAACAGCGTTAATTAAGATTAAGGTAATGTTTAACGGCTGGATTATTGTGTTATACGAACAATAGCTCAGATGTAACAGTCAATTTAAGCAACGTACTAAAGAGTGCAACAAGTTAAGTTTAACGTTATGGATTACTGTTTTATATGAACAATGTCACAGAAATAGCTGACAATTTAAGTGTCTTACTAAGGGTGCAGCTAGTTTGAGAAAATAGTGAGCGATCTGGGATTTGAACCTGGATCTATCGCGTCCGAATCCAACGTTCTAACCACTTCTCTAACGAGCCTTGAATAATGACAAAATAACAATCAACTTACCTTATCAGCGGCCCTTTCGTTGATAAGAGGGCCCTGTGTCACCCCCTCCTGGGTCCCATCCCCCACCTTTAGTTTAGAAACTGCGCTTTTAAACGCTTCAACAAACTTATCGTGAACTCCGTCTTGCACTAGAATTCTATTCGAGCAAACGCAAGTCTGTAATGTCAAGAAATAAAACAAAAGTCAATAAAAATTTACTGACAGATATTTTATTGATCCGGACATAAAATTTGGTCTACAGACTTTTGGTCTACATCACTACGTTTACCCACATTTGGTCTACCGACATTTGATCTACAAAAATATTAGGGTTAGATTCAGGGTTAGGCTTAAAATTAGGTTAAGGTTAAAAAGTATACACAATAGACTTTTTTACTAAGATTAAAAAAGTATATTGTCTACATTACTGTAATAGAAAAAACAATTACTTTTTTTTATTTCATTTGCATCTATTTATCTAAACGTCTAATTAAAAGGATTGAATATTTCTATAAACGCTTTCTACTTTAGTATTCCTCAAACACCACTAACTGCCTAACTAATCAAGATTATTATAATACCAAATAATTTATACACATATCATTTAATAAATACAATTCTAACCAACCGACCTGTCCGCTGCATCTAAATTTAGACGCCATAAGTCCAGCGACTGCAGCGTCAATGTCCGCAGAATCAAAAACAATAAAAGCGGCATTCCCCCCCAGTTCCATTGAGACTTTCTTCACTGTACCGGCCGCTTGTTTCAATAATATCTTTAAAATAACAACGTACTTTATTAGAACCTTAAAGTCGCATCAGCATTGAAATATTTATGTCTTGCGCTAAAAAACTGAAATGAAGAATTACTACGCTATTAAAAAGGCACATTAAATAATTTTTATTTAAACAGTAAAATTAAAGTACATTAAATTAAATCTAAATCTAGAAAAACACGCACAAAATAAATAAATAAATATTGTAAATCCAGTAAATACTCTTTCATTCATAACGCATTAAACACAAAGTCTAAATTAAGGAGTCTCACTTTTCCTACAGCAGTTGAGCCGGTGAAAGAGATCTTAGACACCAGGGGGTGTTCACAAATCAGTTTACCAACTTCGGAAGTGTTCGTTCTTGAGCTCGTTACAATATTTAACACACCGGCCGGGATGCCCGCTTCGTCAGCTAACTGTATTACAAGTTTGAAATAATCGACACGCATTTTATTGACGGAACAAAAACAGTTTTAATAATAGCCAGAAATCGGTTATTTAGAGTCCAACTTTAAAATATACGGCGATACAATTTTAAATATAGAAAAGTAGAGAGAATATAATTTTGAGAAAAGAAAATAAAATACAGCAAAGCAAAATTATAAATTTATTTAAATAATAGAATATGGAATATTGAATCAAATTATAATGAAAATAAATTATATATGTTGTGTATACATAATTTTACGTATACAAGTCAAAACTATAATTTTTATATATGTAATTAAAAAGGATTAATTTTATTATTGCAAAAAACATTGATTAACAACTAAAATTTAAAAAATAAATACAAAACATATGCAACGATTAATAATACAATTTATCAAAACAACGAAAATTTGATCAAGGGTGCAGCAAATCTATACTTATAGTTACAAAGAACAATAACAAGACCTGGCAAAGTGCCAGAGCCGAGTAAGGGGTATCTTCAGACGGCTTCAGTACAACGGCGCAGCCGGCGGCTATTGCCGGTGCTGCTTTTCGTGTAACCATTGCAATGGGAAAATTCCACTAAAAAAAGCAGATTCAAAGTTTCATTTTTGTAGAAAAAATTTAGTTACAGCTTGTCAGATTCTAAGTGGATAGAGTACTAGATTCGGACGCGACAGGTCCGGGTTCAAATCCCGAAGAGCAGACATGCTGACATGCATGAGAAGTGAAACATTTTCAGGAAAAGTTTTCTTTTATTTATTTCTTTATAATCGCAAGTAACTAATTCTCTAGATTAAAACTACCCTTCACTAGATTAAAAATATCCATTCTCTAGATTTAAAATACCCACAGGAGTAATCATCCCTGCCACACCGAGCGGTTGTTTGATCGCTACCATTCTCTTGGTAGATATCGGTGAAGGAATGACGTCACCGTAAACTCTTTTTGCTTCCTCGGCAAACCATTCAACGAACGCGGCACCGTATTGAATCTCAGCGCGGGATTCAGCTAACGGCTTTCCCTTTAAACGTCACATTAGCACAAATAAGGATGACAATAGATCATTGCTTAACGTCACATCAGCACAAAAGGGTAATCGTAATAAGAGTTTGTAACGTTACATCAGGACAAATGAGAGTAGTGATAATAGTTTTTTCTTAATGTCACATCAGCATAAATAAGGATAATGATAATAAGTATAAACCATAAAGTTACATCAGGAGAGATTTATAAGGGTGTGATAACAATTGTTGTTTAACGTCACATCGGCACAAAAATGATAACAATAACAGATTGTAGCTTAATATCAGTATAAAAACGGAAATAATAAAGTCACATCAGCGCAAAAAGACTATTGTTTTAGAACTACAATTAAATTAAATTTAATGATAAAAATGGCAAATTTATTTAAATTCTAACAATGACCTGATACGCTTACATTTTCTTCTGTCAATAGTTGAGCAAGATTTTCTTGATTTTTTATAATCAAATCAAACCATTTGCGAAGTATAATGCTTCTCTCCTAACAATAGAATTTGATCACATTTCAAACTTTTATTAATATTGAAATTAAATCAAAATCCTTAAATTATTTTAGCTAATAAATGATTAAATTTCCAATAAATGATTTTAAATAAGAGTTCACTATATTCACTATATATGTAGAATGATCATAAAAAAGATCTACAAATAATAGAAAATAAGATATATTCATGTATATGTCTCATGAGATCCAAGGTCCATCTTTTTCCTGAAGCAACACCTCGCTTTGGCGGTGCAGTGGGGGAATGCGGCGGCAGTGCTGCGAACTTTTGAGACAGTT
>JAQIXG010003135.1:0-15671 GCA_034700105.1 Oconnorella tubifera
AACAAATCTCCGCCCATGACTATCACGTGACATCGATCCGTCGGCGACAAAGCGGTTTGAGGTCGCTTCGGTTGGGAGGCAATTTCTTTCTGCGGCATCGCGGAACGACGTCGCTCGGCGATGCCGCTTCGGTGGGGACGCACCTTACATCGAGTGGAATGCAGTTACATCAACATATTTCATAACATTTTTAATGTGTTGTATGATCTACCTAAGATCTGCATAACATTTTATTTTAGATACTTTTATAAAGTAAATCCACTTGACTTGTTGCAAAATAAGCAAAGTGGCTTACTTTGCAACAAGCTTGCTGCATATTAAGTTAAGATTAAAGTTTAAAGCTTATATAAGTTAAGATAATATTTTTATAATCATAACGTCTAGATGGTGATTTGTGAACGACATCTAAGTTGTGGCATGAAGTAGAGATGCTGCAAATAACAAATAGTAAGAGCTACACTGGACTCGAAGCCAGACTCTTTTAATTTGAGCACTAACCTTTTGTCACAATCTTTAACTTCTGTATCGCATTGTTATTTTGATCTAAATTTAATTATTTGAGTCATAACAGAATCTTTTATATCATCATTGTCATAAAATTTTATAATATTTTAATATTATAGTTATAATTCAACATATTAGTCAATATGACTGTTGTGAATAAAATCTTCTTTTCTAGACTTAATGAACTGCAGTCATCTGCCTCAGGCTGTTTGATGAATATATTGTATACAATATATTAATATTCATAAAGAGTTATAATGAATAATTTTTATATAATGTACCAAATGTATTTTTTTGGTTATTGTGACACTAAAATTAGACTGTGGTTAAAATTATTAATATAATCTTAAATGTCATTTGATTTCAAATTAGATAGATCATTTTTAATTAATTTTTTGAAAATTGTTATGCTATTGATATGTAAAAGGTAAAAGCCATAATTAATTATGAATTTATTAGTCTAATGATTTAGATTTGTTTACTATTGTCTTAAAATGAAAAAAAAATTGTAAAAATATAATATACAGTAGATATTACTGCATATTATATTTACGCTTTTGTGAATGAGTTGGGCAGACGGATCTCTATCGTTTCAGGAGATCGAAGGTCCACCTCTTTCCTGAAGCAACGACTCGCTTTGACGGTGCAGCGGGGGAATGCAGCGGCGGTGCTGGGAACTTTTGGGACAGTTTCCCAAGACACTTTTTAACTTTTAAATGTGTAAATGTCTGAATGTGCTTGTGCAAACTATTAACTTTCTGTATACTCTAAATTAATAGTAGATACTGTCTTTTATATTTCTTCTACTATGTATTTATTCTATATTTATTTTATAAAGTCAATTTGCATTGCTATATTTTGTTTATAATATAATATACAGAGAAAAAATATACAGTAGAATAGATATAAAAATACTGCAATAATATCCTTAGCCGTCAATTAAATATGAGATGAGCTTTACAATGTTTATTATTATTTTATGTTTTACTAGAATTTATGAATAAAAAATAATTAATAAGAAATTATGTTATCACTCTCACAGATGACTTTTTTCTTAGATTTGTTTTCTGAGAATCGTGTTAGCGATTTGTTTTCAAAGTGTCTTTTTACCCTACCGACACTGCATTCCAGATAGTTTAATCATTTTATCATTTGTTGAGTAAATACACAATGGAGGACACAAATAATGTAGCTTTATGAATGGACATTTATATTATCTGAAATTTGTTTATGCCTATATACTATGCTGTATGTTGTCATGTGTACATTGTACACTGTATACAATGTATTAGACATGATATATATTAGATATCATGCATACGCTGTACTGTATGAGTGTAGAGTGTACACGTGCTATGGTATAAAATGGATAATAGCAAGAGTTAATAACAGGAGCTTTTATAAAATTAATATAAATATTATTTTCTACTGTGAACATATTCAAAATAACAGAATCAAAAATAGATTCAGTCCTACTTTAATCATGGTTGCATATGAATAATTGCAGTGTCTATATTTGTTGGGATATGAAACATATGTGTATTAATCCCTGCATGGTAGTTGGTAGAATTCCTTTCTGTCAGTGGGTTGATCTTGAATTAAAAGTTGGAGTTATACAAAAATTTGAAAGGGTTGAAAATCTTATAAGTATTGATAATAAATAATGTTACATTGTGTTGTTGAAGTTTTTCATTGGATTGGCATTGCGCTGAGTGTGTATGTAACTGATATTTCTTCCATTTGTATAGTTTGTATTTATCAACCATACTATTAAAATATCGTTATTTAATTTATTGTTAATTTTATTCTGTTAATTTCTATTGCGTTCGTAGAGTTGTTATCACCCATATTGTAACTCTAGCTGTTTTCTTGTCTAATATTTTTATATTTAATAAAACTTGACTACCTATCCTTACGTTATTTTTCTTCTTTTTTACCATTACACTCTTTAAATAAATTCATCTTCAATTCATATTGTAGCGCGTAATCTTTTTCACATTTTTTTTGAACTTTTTTCACAATCACTATACACAACATCACAACATCCACTTTTCTCTGAACATTTACATTGAATTAACTGTTCAGTATGAATAGTATTTATAATTGTTACAATTGTTCAGTTTTTTCTTCCTTTTTGTATATCACAAGTTTATTTATTTTTTTGTATCTGTTAATGTTTCTCGCAGTTGAAACGTCAGGAACGGGTCATGGTCAGCTTGCGGTTGACATCACTTATAAGGGTCGACCAATTCCTGCGACGATAGAAGGAGAAGGACTGAATCGATATCATATCAGTTTTAATCCTGTTGGTGGTGGAACGTATACTATTCACGTATACTATGGCGATCAGGAAGTGGCAGGTAAATGTTTACTTTGCACATTTGAATTTCTAACTAAAGTTTATTAATGATATTGTGTTATATTTATATAATGAAATGTAACATAAAGTATCTTAAAGTAACATAAAATTCAAGGTAATATAAAGTACAGTTTATTGTTGTAAGATGTTGCAAGATAATATAAAAGTTTAATTGCTGTAAATATTTAATTGCTGATATTGCTTTTTTCAAACTCTTACCTTGAAAAATATAAAGCAATATTTTATTTTATTCATTTAGTCTTACAGAATTTCATTGCTTGTATATTCTTTGTATAATGAATTAAAACATGCTAATTGTTGTGTAAATTGGGCTTGTGGATTGCGATTTGTGGATTGAAATTTGGGTGTGTTAGGGTTTTATGAGATTTTTAAGTAATGATATAAATTGATATTTTGCAGGCTCTCCTTATCATATGGAGATCATTGACGCTGGAGAGGTTGTAGCAACTGGCGAAGGTCTTGTCACTTCAGAAATCAATCGTCGTGCAACTTTCTTTCTTAATTTGGGACTAAACGGATCCACTGATGAAATTAAAGTTCAAATTACGTGTAAGTTGTAATTAATGAGCTGTTTTCAATGAGTTTTAATTTAATCATAATTAATCATAGACTCCAGGAGCTTACTTGTGTAAGAATTTTATAATTAATTAATTAATTACATTTTAATATAATTTTATTTATTGTAAGCCTTAGTCCTATTAATATTTATAATAACAGTTGGAATAATTAAAAATAAATTATTTAACCTAAATGATTTTTAGTTAAATGGTTTCTTGGAATCGATCATAATTTAGCCCACAATTATAGAAGAGACTTTAAACTTTGTAAATCCAATAATCTTACATTCTATTTGTAATTGATTTTTTTGGAATAAATTCTTGTATTTTTCAAAGATTTTTGTTTGATGTGACTGTCATCATATGATGAGAAATATACTACATTGTTATTGCTTGTAAAATATGATTTATTATAAGTAATATGCACAAAAGATACACATATAAATATTGTCAAATAATTTGAAACATTCTGTAAATTGGTAATTACTGTATACTAGTTAAATTAGATTATTGAGTTTGTCTATCTTTAATGTAAATATAATTGTTTTGAACATATAAATATAATTGTTTTAGTGTGGAAATAAATAAACTATCTAACTAATTGTTTAATATTTTAATGAAACTTGTTTTATTTATGTTACATAGACAATAATGTCTGTAAAAAAAGTTTGTTTATTGTAATGTTTCCAGCTCCACATGGTATTACTGTACCAGCAAATGTTCTAGACAATCGAAATGGCAATGTCACCGTTGAGTTCATTCCAACCGAAGTTGGCAAGTAGAACAGTGTCTATTTAATAAACTTTTTTTATTAGAAAAAACCAGAAACCAGACAGTCTATGACAGATGTTATGTTTAGAAATTCTTTAAAATTATTTTGTATCACTTTTGTTAAAACTGTCAGTTTCGATGCGTATCGTAAATCATATGACGCAGTGTACGGTGATAACAATTTTTAAATAGGGTAAATTGGATAGTGATTGATTAATTTGTTTCACAGATTGTAATTTAGATCTTTATTTACTATTAAATATTAGTGTATCGCATATATAAAAATATATAAATATCATCAAGAAACGCAAAAATAAAAAGATAACATGTTACTAGAATGATTAAAAAAGTAGCAATTGTAATTTCAAATTGTAAATTTTATGTGAATATCGTTAAAAATTATCAGTCAGTCATCGTATTGCTAAATCTTTCTTTTTAATTAATATCTATATTCTCATAATTTAAGTTAATATTTATAATATTTCATACATTTATTGAATGCATTGATAAATTGAGATATTTAATTAAATGTTAGTTATAAATAGTTGTTTGAACAATTTATTTTCATAAATTAAATTCAGTATATTTTCAGTCTCAGGTTAACTCTTTAGAAACATTTATTGAGACCAGCTGCAAGCTGCTGATTAAGTCTATTTAATATATTGTCATTATTTAATGTATTAAATATTTTGATATATATTCTATATATATTTTCTCTATTAACATGCTTCTGTGTAACGGAAATACATGCATTATTTATTGCTTGTTTTCAGTTCACAGCGTGATGTTATAAGAAATCTAATTGTTTTAAATTTGTTAGAAAAACTGAACATTTAAATTTCATAAAATTTTAAAATTTCTAATTTTATCAAAAAATGTTTCTTTGTTCAGCTGTAAAGCAATAAAAAATATATACTTTTCTGTAAAATTGCAGATAATTCTATTTCAGAAATATATATTTTTTTATGGCTTTATGTAACGTCAGAACAAAGACATTTTTTGAGCCGCAGATATATTTCAGAGTTTAAATCTTACTATTTTAAAGTATTATTTATAACGTATAATTAGAAGTGGTCATATTATTGCAGGGGAACATCTGATTAGTGTGTACTATTATGGAAAGTCAGTATCTGGAAGTCCGTATAGATGTCAAGTATTTGACTGGAGCAAAATTAATCTCATTAATCTACAGACTACTGGCATTGTTAATAATCCCATCGAATTTGACAGTAAGCTAATTATCAATTTAACTTGCAACTTACAAGTTACTTTATTAATTTACATTCTTTTCATTTCCCTTAAGAAAATATTATTAATATGCAATTAATTACTAAAATTAATTAATGTTTTTGCATAGGCTATTTTATATCTTTGTGGTTAATTTGTCAGTTGACAATTATTTAAGGAGAAAATCTATTTTTGTTTTACATTGTACTGCTTAAATGCATTTTATGTATGATATCATTATCATGACAAACTTTTAATTAATAGTCACACATCATTAAACAATAATTAAATCAAAAAACTGTGACTTAAAAATGATGGTTTTACATTTTGCGTTTGTTATATTACAGTTGATGCTAGTTTGGCTGGAGCTGGGAATCTTGAGATAATGGTCAATGATGGAACGATTCCATGCAGTGTTCAAAACAGAGGCAATCGACACTTTCAAGCTTCTTTTGTTCCTCTTGATCCTATTCCGCATTACGTTCGAATGAAATTCAATAATCGAGATATTCCAGGTTTGTTGTACCTATGCTGAATAAATTTTAATAATGTTTACGCAACAATTCAAATGTGCTGATCATTTTAATTAGTCTAATAAATAAGCAAAGATATATTTATTCAGTAATGCTAAATCACCATAAACAATAATAGATTAAATTGTGATTATCACCAAGTTTTTTCTTAAGTCTAAATTTTACAATAATATCAAAGAATATATAAAAAGCTACGTGATAAAAGACTTGAACATCCATCAAAACTTATTACAACATTAAATTAAATATCACTATCATATTTTCATTTAATGCACTACTTGTTTGTTGTATTTAATCCAATATTATTTATTGATATATTATTACCAGGAAGTCCTTGGAGAGTGGATGTACGCAATCCTGCAATGGTGACCGTCTCAAACAGTAACTTGCAGTTTGTGCCGGTTGGCAGAGTGTCGGACTTTGAAGTGCGAGCGAGCACAATAGAGGGAGATGTCATTGCAAATGTTACTGGTAGGCAAATTTTAATATTTACTAGAAGTGGCTTTTATTATAGAAATCGTCTGCTTTTAAATGTATCAAATTTCAATATAAAGAAGTAAATTTCAATATAAATATGAAATTTAATAAGTTTGATATCTAGATGTAATGAAAATGAAGCTTTGCTTATGTCATATACTGATAGTTGTAAGAAAATTATAGTTATAAGTTGAAAGAGTCTTATAAGTCATATATTAACTTTTAAAGTGTGTTTCAATTACGTTACTTTAAAGTTATTTATTATTTTTTGATTCACTTATTTTGTTATATAATATCTGTGATAATTTGTTTTATATATCAGCTCCATCTCGTCGAACAGTTAGAGCCAATGCTGTTAATCTTAGAAATGGTATTCATCGTGTTGAATTTACTCCTATGGAAGTTGGTAAGACTCAGAAATCTTTTATTCATTATTTTGAAAGAGTTAGTATAATAGTAGAAATTGTTATCATTTCATTCCTTGGAACTTCATTAATTAATCAGCAATTTTATAATCGTATCCTGCACTTATTACGCACCGTACGTTGTCAGATCACTGATAATTCCGAGGTGCGGAATAATGAGTCTCATAACTGCATCTCATATATTAAGAGTCAAAAATATATTTAGCATAGTGTGTTGATAACATATTAATAAGATGACAGTATATTAAGAGTCAATCTTCTCATCACTTGGGTAATAATATGTTCCTTACTTTCATTTTTTCGGGTGCAATAACAAGTTATAGACCAAATCAAAAGAATTACATTATTTTTAATTACAGTCAGCATAATATGAGCAGTTGGATACCTGTTTTTTTATACTAAACTGACACTTACAACGCAAAAATGATTTTGAGTTAACTTGAATTAAATATAACACTTATTGTTGTATCTATGCATATTTCATTCATTTTTTTGAAGGTATAAAAAATGTCGGTTAAATAAATTTATGTTATTGTTTACTATTTCTGTGAACAGGCACTCATTTAATTGAATTAGTCTTTGATGGTATGGTGGTTCCTGGTACACCGTTTCCTGTGAAAGCCTATAATACAGCTGCTATAGCAGTCAGTCCTGTTAATGTGGGGGTTGTTGGGATGCCGGTTGAGTTTTCTAGTAAGTGAAATTACTACTTCATTTACTGTAGTTTTTAAGTTTTAATTTGCAAAAATTGCAACATTATTTAATATTTCAACTTTATGTTAAAAGTTTCGATTACGAATTATTTTGGTAATTGAATTTCGAGATTGGTTAATCTAAACAGAATTTTAATTGTACATCAGAATGGAATATTTGTAATAAATAAGCATATTCTGCTGCTTTTTAAGTTTAGGATGTAAGTGAAATATGCATACTGAGAACATATATATTAATTGAACCATTTCTTGATTTGTGTACGAGTTTCTTTTCTTTCACTATATTCCCTATCAAAATAATATTAAAATAAAAACAGTGCAGTGAGAAATACTGCAGTAGTAACTTGTTTCAACCATCAGCATATTGTTGAGAGACTCAAATCGAAATGCAAGTAAGTTATAATATAAATTTCTACATTTCTAATGCTTACTTTCCATTATAACTATAATTTCTTTTTCTCTTAGTTATTTATTTTGCCTACTGCAAATCTGAACTCCTTTAATTTGTTTAAATAGTAATTGTAATAGCGTTAAGAGCAATTAATTGTCATTTCGCTAAACTCTATTTTGAATACAGTCGACGTATCACAGGCCGGGGAAGGTCAGCTGGAGATTATGGTCAACCGTGGAACTGTTCCAAATACTGCGCAGATGATTAGCAAGGGTTTGTTTAGTGTCAGTTTTATTCCAAGAGACGCGCGGCCGCACGATATTGACATTCGCTTCAACGGCGAACCTTTACCCCGTGAGTTTAAATTTTGTATTAAATGTTGTAAAGTATTTTATTAATATTAATAGTTGTCAATTTTTATGTTCTTGTAGATCTACATGTATGCATGTGCTAATAGTGCATCTCGTGTTATAAATATAAAATTTTAGTTTGTTTCCGATCACTCATCTTTTATGTGCTTTGTGTATGTATAGCACGTGGATTGATTATTTGAAAAAAAGATATTGTTCTGTATGGGATAATTTCTAATTTGATTGATTAGCTTAGTGTAATTTCTGATTATAATTTTAAAATTCTGCTTCATTATAATTGGTTTTTATTTAGGTTTTAAATGTGAATTTAAGTAGTCTTTACATTTACTTCATATTTGTTCACATTAAAAAGGCAGCTTAAAATTAAGAGTTTATTTTTGATTAATGCAACTAATGATATATATTTTATTATTATTATGATGTCTTGCCATGTTGCAGTATTTGCATCATTGCAGGACTGAAGTCATTAATTAATTAATACAAAGTACTGTATATTTAACACTTATTGAGATTGTATTATGACTTTAGTCATATTTGATAATTTAGCTAAATTAAGATACTTTTTACTTGATTTGATAATTTGCCCCTGTGTTTTAGAGGGTACTATAACCATACCAGTAATGGGATCGAATCGTTCAATGTCAGAGAATGGTTGGTATGGTGATGGACTTAGAGAAGTGGCTGTCAACCGTCAGTCACATTTCCACTTACCGTCTCAATCTATTTCTGAAGCAGAACTGACTGTCAGAGTAACTTGTGAGTACACTACGATTGTACTGTACTCAAGCCCATTGGAGAAGTGGTTAGAACGTTGGACTCTCAATCGATAGGTCCAGGTTCGAATCCCGGATAGCTCACTACTTCTCTAACTGGCTGCACCCTTTAGTAATTTTCTTAAATTGACAGTTTATGTCTTTGACATCATTCAGTCTCATTCATATAATATGGTAATCCAGACGTTAACCATAACCTTAATATGTAGGCTGGGCATTGGATTTGACAAACATTGAAACAGTTTTTAATAATTATGTTAATGTGCTAATAGCGTGAATACATAATGATCATTATATTTAAATATTGAAATAGATAAGTCAATCAATATTGATATTGATATATATGCCATATATGTATAAAGATATAACATTTACGTTTAAGCACCTTGGATGTGTTTAGCACGTAATTGCTATATTAAGCGTATAACAATTACATTTAAATATTTGATGCGTTTAGCTCCAACAGGAGAACAGGTCCCGGCAAAGATGGTGTTGCAACCAGACGGTGATTATAAAGTGGAATATTCTTCCAGGTTTACTGGTAAGTTTGCTTTGATAATTATTTTTTTTATAATTTTTAAATGAATATTTATTTTTTGATAATAATTTTTGTTTTAATATTGCCAATCTTTCTACTATTATTAAATTTCAATGACTCTCGACGCTAAATTTATATTTTTGGTGACTAGTATTTCTTATTTATCTAATATTCATTTTTTATAAACTTTATATTGTAAATACGAAGGTGACATAGTATTAACATAATGTAGATCTTAAAACTTAAAAGGTATTCACAATATACAAAATATGCAGTTTAATTTTAATTTAGTAGTATTCTATCAATATGCAGCATAACAAAACCTACTAAATTGTAGCTTATAAAGAAATGTTTTTTGTACTTTTTTGTTATTATAGCATTTATTCTTGCAAGGAGCAAAAATAAATGCTATAATAACATTATGTAGCCTGGGTCTCAGCTTATATTGCGCTTAGTTTCTAATAATTGTACGGTAATTTTCAGCTGTAAAAACACTAATATAAAAGATGAGATGGATTTGGTATAATCTATTGAAACTGTCAGTGTCTGTTATGCTACAAATTTGTTAATTTTATGATATCATCTAAAATTGATGCAATTGTAATTATTATTTAAACTTATTAGGTCGTCATACGGTTGAAATTTTACATTCTGGTTTGGCCATAATGGGCAGTCCATTTTATGTTGAAATATATGATCCAAACAAGATCAGAGTTGAAGGAACAAGAACTGGCAATGTTGGAGAGCGTATGGAATTTGATAGTACGTATGTTTTGATTACTGTTCATTTATTATTTTTCTAAGAGTTTATAAAGTTCTTAATTATAAAAATCCTTCGTAAAGGTCATTGAAATTACAACTGACTCTATAGAGTAATAACAATCACGTATGTTGTAGTGATAATAATAATAATAATTATAGGTTTAGCATTAATACAAATATATGGTAATAATAACGGAAAGAAAACTAGTAATAAAAGATTAAAAATATCAATGAAGTTTATTTATACCTGGTGTTCAGTTATTCGACATCTTGCTGGCAAGGCTGAGATGAAGCTGACCATCACAGGACCTCGAGGAAACACTGTTCCTTATGAGATGTACACAACATCAACCGGCGAACATGTCACTTATCAGGCGCGAGAGGCTGGAGTTTACCAAATACATATCACTTATGGTGGCCTCAAAGTTCCTGGTATGACTTTTAGAAACATTTTATTTTGCATTGTTTTTATTTAGAGCTTAGATTGCAGGACCCTGAACTGAAAAATTTCAGAGTCTTCTTCGAATATGGGTCTTATCTTATGGTTCAGAATCAAGGATAGTTTATCGCTTAAACTTTTTATAACAATAAAATGTTACTTATTTTATGTTACGATATGTATTTTTGTGATCATTGCAATTTCTGATTTTCTGAGTGATCAGTTTCATTTTCATTACCTAACTTTAGGCTGTCCTATAAAGCAAGAGATTTTTGACAATGCCCTAATCTCTGTGTATGGTGAAGGACTAACAAAAGGTTGCGAGGATCAAGTGGCAACGTTCTATGTTGATGCAAAAGGTCAAAGCGGAGAAGTTAGTGTACAGGTTGATGGTAAGCAGACGAAGTATTATTATTTATTTATCTTTGTTTATAATGAAATTCTATTCATAAATAAGAATTTATTCATGCTTTTTATGTGCTTAAGAAACAAATCACTGCTAAATAACCAGATGTAGAAAAACAGAATCTATGGCTTTATCTTGTTTTCATTAAATACTGATGTTATTTAAATCCAATCACAGTCTAGAGCTTAAAATTACGGTTTTATGTTGATTAAATTTTGATGTGACATTCAAACAAGCTTGTAATTAAATTATGTTTTTATTAGCGAATAATACGCAATTAATTAAATATGTTTAGGTCCAAACAGCATTGCAAAGTACAACATAGAACGAGAATCGAGTGGACGTTATAGGGTGACTTATATACCAGTGGAATGCGGAATATATCGTATTGTGGTCAAATGGAATGGACGTGAAGTTGATGGTACTTATTTCATATACTGAAGCATAAATAGTAGCGGTAATAATGCAATAATGAGTCCAATGATAAACTCTATTAAAGAAATCAAATAAGCAAGTGGCATTGAAAAACATATCATAAACAACCGACTCGCTGTTTAGTTTAAGAGCGTGTCTTCAAGCCTTTACCCAGAAGTATGCTTTGAAATAAATGATCCAGTTATACGCTAAAATGTTTCACAATTGCTATCAATGTATCAAGATTAGCCGATGTCATTTTATTTTTATTCAAAAATTGGTATATTATCTCGTATTTTTGACTTCTTTTAATTTTTGTACACTGATAGTAACATCAAAATATTATTGTAATTTCATAGTCTTTTATTTTTATATCGCTTTGTTTTTACACAAGTCTTTCGATCATTCTTTGGTTTAGTGTTATCAGTCATTATATGCTGTTAATTTTTAGCCTTCTTTATTAGATAATCTTTTACCACATGATATTATTAATTAGCAAGTAAATAGTTATAATAACTGATATCAATCAATTATCTATAGCTTGATATCAATCAATCACCTATAGCAATCATCTTTCATTTTAATTTTACCTTTAATATTTAAAATATTTTAACTACTTGCCTCGATAACCAAATGGTATCTATTCAGTTCTATGATCAAGTTCTCATATATTTAAGTCCTACTCAACCAAGATATTCTTCACTGTAATATATTCCATGCAATTCGTAAGTAACTCACTGTGAATGATCAATTTTTGACTGCTGTAATATAATCTTTTTAATTGCCAGCATATAAATTTGATTTCTTACTATAGACAGTCCATTCCAGGCTAAGGTTGTTGACCCACGCAAAGTGTATGTTGTTGGTGGCTGGGAATCTCTTCTTGATGAAAAAAATAGAATGAGACTAAAAATCAATGAAGTGAAAGTGATAGAATTCGACACAAAAAATGCAGGACCTGGTGAGTACAAATAATTTAATCTTTAACTGGTAGAAATCATACTCAAAATCGGCGGACTCGGGTTTGATTCTCATAAGAGCTCACTATATATTATTATTTGTACTTTTTATTAACTATTGATTGCGATATAAATTACACTACACCTACAAGTAGGATATTGAAATTTTCAGTTATATTGAGATATCATTCATTTATACAGTAATCCAGACGTTTGAGTTAAATTAAATTACAATTTTTTAAATTATTTATTTATAAAATATTTATCTAAACAGAATGGGAAATCTGAAATACTTTTTCTTTTTAATGTTTAGTGTATGTAATATTTTGCATATGTTTAATCAGTAATGTTCTGTTAGGTCAATTAAGCGTTGAAGTTCGAGGTCCAGAAGGAAATATTCCAGTTGATGTAATTATGAGAGAAAGAGATCGATTTGCTGTCAGCTTTGTTCCACGCATGGAAGGTATAATTCATGTCCCATAGAATTTCTAGTTTAGATTTTTCAGAAATGAATACAGTAGTTTTTTAATAGGTGACTTTTTCAAACAACTGCACGAGAAACAATTTTAAATGTAGTATCTAGCTTGATGATCACAAGAAAATGAGCAGTTTCCGCATATTTTACCATTATTTGTGCGATCACAATGCTAGTAATTATGTGGTTTTTTTTACATTTCCTCGTGCATTTATGTCCATTGTGTGATGCGCATATCTGATGCACTTCAATTCATTACACAATTCACCGCGATGCACTCCTATGCGTCACGCTTTTCTCTGCATCATGCTATGCGTATGTGAGTTGATCTTTTTGCACGCTGCTTACTATTGTGTGTCATCCTGATGAACCTCTAAACATTCAGTTACTTAGCTTGTCACACGCTGTGTAAATTAGCGTAATGTTTAATTGCCATAAAAAAAAAACATCCAACAGAAGTGTCCGACATTACCATCAAACATTGCTTTTCATTATCTATTAAATATACGCAATTGTATCTTTAATTCTGAATTTTTCTTTAAAAAATAAGCGATGCGATTTTTTAATGTACTTTATTTTATAGGTGAATACGTTCTAAAAGTAATGTGGAGTGGCGTCTTATTATCCAAATGTCCCGTTTACGGCTCAGTCACTAGACAAGTTATCCAAGTTGTCGCCACTTCTCCCCCCGTTGCACCAATGGCTGCCGCTCGCACTTTGCAAACAACGGGGGCTTCCTCTCAGCAACAAACCCAACAGAATCAACTAGGCTATGCGCAGCAGAATCAGCAAGGCTATACGCAACAGACAACGCGTACAACGACAACGACTCAGCAACAACAACAACAACCGTTTGCTAAAGTTATTATGACAGGAGTGGGCATCAAGCAAGCGTACGTCACTCAGCTCGCAGAGTTCTTTATTGATGGGATTAGTGCCGGACCTGGTTTGTACATTTTAGTACTACATCTGGTTTCTGTGTGCTTTGTAATGTAAAAACTGTTGATTGTTGATATTGTCCTGAGACTCATATGGGACATAAACTCTATTACGAATCTTTAATAATTTTTCCAATTTTTTTTTTGTTTATTTTAATTCGCATATTCTCCAAAGATAAAAACTTTTTTTTTAAATTAATTTTTTTGATATGCATATAAAAACCAATCTTCTATAAAAACCAATCTTCTATAAAAACCAATCTTCTGTTCTCTGTAGGAAAAATTATACATATTATATTAATATTTATATATATTATTTGTGTAAAATTGTGTAATGCCAAAAATATGCATTATAATGATATTAAACCCTGTAACTACCTCACTGATCTTTCTAATCAAACTTTACATAAATTTTACTTTTCTTACATAAAACTATTTCATTATTAACCACGTTCTATTAGCTCGCTTTCGTATCTGTTTGTTTGTCTGTTTATTTATCTGTCATGTTTCACTTTTAAAATCGACTTTTTTGGCACTTCCTTTTATCTTTATGACTTGAAATTTTTATGTTAAACTACTCGGAGGTACGATTTTCATTTGTGCTAACAACTTTGTCTTAAAATTATGTCTATTTAATTAAATTAAATAATTTTCTATTTTCTATACAAAGAAAGCATCAAGGGGTATGAAATTTATTTCGCGTAGCAACTGAGCAATTGCTCAAAATATTTTGCAAAAGTGCGCTAAACCAAATAATAACAAACGGAAATCTATCAAAATTAATATTTTTAACTGATTAAAAGTGCTATTAAGGTGCAAAAGATAATTTAAAGTGCGACCCTCTGATAGTTAGAAAAAAAATGTAACACGTAGTATAGTTTTTTCATAAATGTATTGAAGGATGTAAAAGATTAAGGACTAAAAAGAGTTAAATAAAATATGTAAAAAAACTTTTTTAAAAAACCACGTTCTTCAAATGGACTAAAAAGTAGAAAATAAATATATGTAAAAAAAATTATGTCTTAAAACGTGGTGCACAATTTTTTATAAATTTATAATAAATTAACCGTTAAATGCATAATTGTTATTAAAATTTCTAATAAATTGTGCACCACGTTTTAAGACATAACTTTTTTACATATATTTATTTCTACTTTTTAGTCCATTTGAAGAACGTCGTTTTTTAAAAAAGTTTTTTTACATATTTGATTTATTTCTAGTTTCTTATTTACGCTTTTTTAGATGTTCTACTTTGTCGAGGCACTCAGAGGCGTTAAGGGTTAACTCATAAGGGTTAAAGGTTAAAGCCCTTAAAGGCCCGGGATAGTTTGGATGAAAAAATTTGTGCCTATCTAACTGAAATAGCACAAGTGACCAATATTCAAAATCTAATCATAGGCTCAATATATTCTACTATATTTTTAAAAGCCGGACGTTTCTAAGAAATATTATAACTAAACGATACTACATTTTTGTATCAGTTTTTATGAGTTGATCTCTCGGCCGCACTTGCAGTAAAAAGTCTCTTTTACTGGTCAACTGCTCTCTCATCAGTGAAGTGCATGGGACTTGTTTACTGACGCGGATTGCTACTAGTTTGGCGACGGTTATCAGGTCA
>JAQIXG010003136.1:0-15671 GCA_034700105.1 Oconnorella tubifera
CACCCCCCTCCCCTAGTAAAATCTTGCCATTGCAGTTAAATATTCATTGATATTACATGCCACTGCAGATAAATATTCATTGATATTACAAACATTTGCTTTTGGGACGTTGCTTTTAATTAATTGTTATTAATTTTGATTTTATTAATAATAATTAATTTATTTTATTTTATAATTGTTTTACTTCTAATTGGGGGAGGAGAGTCACTAACCCTCACAACCACCCACCTGATGATTAATTAAGTACTATATGAAGCAACATTGAAAGAAGATCAAAGGCTGACTAAATAAACATCACTGTTATCATGTAGCCTTTGTTAAAAGTCGCTGACTATAAACAGTAGCCTTTGATCAATGCCGCTAAGTTAGAGGCATTAATTAAAGGCTACAACGGTGTCCAAGGAAAGAAAGAGAAAGAGAGATAATATTTAGTCTTATTGTAGTTAGCCGCTAACTACAATAAGACTGAATAATCTCTCTCTTTCTCTCTCTCTCTCTCTCGCTTGTTATCTCTCTCTCTCTGAAAAAAGTTGTTTTTTGAAAGAAAGATAAACAATCGGCACCCGCACCAATTGTGGCGGCCGATTTAACGATTGTTCCGATTGTTCCGATTGTCCTCATAATCGGCAAAGCTCAACAGGGTGCGCAAAAATAAATAAACCCCTAGCGACTTTGTGATAACTAAGTCAAAAATAAATATTTTTTTTCACAATTTTGTCAGTTTGTAGAGGAGAAAATTTAACATCTAACTGCCAAATTTTACTTTGATATCACAATTCGTTCAAACGTTATGAACTTTCTACGAAAAAACTTCAAATTTCAATTTAACCAAACTCCAAAACAGAGCAGTCTCGTAATTTATGATTTTTTGTCAAGTAATTTGCTGATTTTTTTTATAAAATGAGTCATTTTATGAGCAGAGTGTCTGGAGGTAAAGTTGATAACAAAAATAGTATCCGTCTGTTTTGATCTGAGCCTGCAATCTCTTTCTTGTTGACGATAAGGCGATGTTCACGAATTTTTGTGGCAAATCAGTGAAAATCTGTTGCTCATCAGTTTTCATTCTTTCGTGACTTTAACTGTGACGTGGGCTCAAAATATTTTTTTTTGGGGGGGGGGTTGCCTCGTGGTCCTGGTAGTCCCGATGGTTAACATTGAACCAATATTTCTGGAGAATTAACCTCTTTTAATGAGGCAATTGCTAAACTTTGACAATCTTGAAAATACTGGCTTGGTTAACTTGAAATTTGAAGTTTTTTTCTAC
This sequence comes from Oconnorella tubifera, assembly GCA_034700105.1. Lineage (NCBI taxonomy): Eukaryota > Metazoa > Annelida > Clitellata > Enchytraeida > Enchytraeidae > Oconnorella > Oconnorella tubifera. The sequence continues at coordinate 1,265 of JAQIXG010003136.1, forward strand.
AAACTTCATAACTTTGTACGCATTGATATATCAACGTGAAAGTTGGTAGTTAGATATCAAATTTCCTCGTCTACAAACTGACAAAATTTTGAGAAATTTTTTTTTATTTTTGGCTTAGTTGTCGCAATATCGCTAGGGGTTTATTTTTTTCAGCGCACCCTGTAGTTCTCATTATAATCGGCTAAATCGAATCGCACAATCGGCTAAATGTGAAATTGGTAAAGCTTTACATTGTTTGACAACTCCCTATAGGCAACGTTTTAGTGCTTTAGCTCATCAGATGTGTCCTGATTCTTAGAGGGTGTATCATCTTTATACAGTAAATTGACTTAAAACTAATTAGTTGATTAAGAATTGTTAATATAGAAATTCTCTGATTACAACTTTATGACTGTTGCTTATGTATCGTTATTTATTAAAGTGCTGGGTAAAACCTGATATATTTGTGCTTATTTGTCTTCTAGGAAGTAGAATGTATTGTAAATGCTGGTCAAGTGATAGTCAGTTCATGTCTCGGTGGAACAATTAGAGTTTGGGATATAGGATCAGGTGACTGCCTTCAAGTCATAAACAGGTCAGACATCTAGCAAGGAGACATTCTTCAAATCAAGCTGCTTACTCAACATTAAATAATACTGCCGTTGCTATATTTATTCTTATATCATATGAACAACGTTTGAAAATAAAAATTCAGTCACTATGACATCTATTCTATTACTTACAAATGTATAGTTTGGTTTATCAAGATGCTTGTAGTTTGGTTTATTATGATGTTGGTATGAAATTAAAGTATCTTATTTATTGTTTCAATAATGTTTAGAGCGAATTTCAATGAATATTTAACATAATAATGTTAAAGAATATTTAAACTAATTTTTATGTAGCCCTGTGTAACTTACAAGTACTTAAAGGTATCAATTAATGAAGGCTTTCACAAAAGGGCGACCATCACAATGGTGCATACGTAAGAGCGCACTTCATAAAGGCAACAAACAAGATGGCAACAAACAAATGGCTTTTAATATAGCTTTTCAAAGTATTCACATCATTCACCGATAGTAGTTAGATGAGAGTAATTATAATTCCAAGAGTTTTGACAAAATTAGAATGCAACAATCTAACTAAGCAGGCTTACATGAATTCAGCTAAAGTTTTAATTTGTGTATTCAGTATTTTTTAATTGCATTTTTATCTGTGCCAGAATTTCACTAGGAGGGGTTGTTTCTTCCCAAAAATTAAGTGATAGTTCAAGGGGGTTATCACCCCAACAATCATCCCTCCTGGCAACACTACTGATTTCTTTGTCTTTTCTAAATGACTTTTCTCTTAAATATTATTGAACTCTATCTGTATTGATAATAAGAATGACTTATTAAAATGAAATGTCTTTGAACTTTATTTGTAGATATAAAATGATTTACTACTTAAATTGATTTTTCTGTTGAGCATCAATGAATTGTATTTCATTTAACTGTTTTTGTCTTATATTGCTTGTTGAAAATTTACATATATGATAATTGCAATATTACAGTCGCCCGTTTATGTATTGCCTTACAAGGTCTTATTACCTAATAAGGTCTTCCTTATAATAAGGTTTTCCTTATTATTAGGCGCGCCCTTATGTGGTCACTCTTTTAGCACCCTTTTGTTCATAAGCTTATGAGGGTAAACTCGTTTTAAAGTGTTTTAGTTGAAATTTATGTTATCCTGACAAAACTATCCTTGAGTAAACTCGACAAACTGAACCCGTCAATTCATTTAATAATACTAATCAACTCTGAACTCAATCGTAATCCTAGGACTAACCCTAACTCCAATCCTAACCTTATCTCATATCTTAACCGAAATCCTAACTCTAGAAATTTATAGTTGGGGCTGATTTGTTAGGGCCGTTTTGACTGATCACAAAATTTTAAACCTCTAAAACTTTTCACTGGTTTTGTTTTTGATGATTAATATTAGATTTTATTACATTTGATCTAATTGTATGAGGTTTTTGATAATTCGTTAGTGATATTATGTTAATAATTATATAATGATTTGGGTTAACACAGTTGTACAAAATATGGACATATTATGTCTCATATTCACAACGAGTTTATTTACACTTCTATTTAAAATGAATGCATTTATGGATTAAATAAATAAATAAAAATTAATTAATATTTAATAGGCCACCAGGGCTGTAGTGGCCCTGAGGGTTGGAATCTGGGGCGGCCGAGACTGAGTGAACCAGGTGAAGTGGGCTAAACTGAGGGATAGGTTGACACTGGATTTTGTTGTAAATTAGAAATTGTTTGACTCTTGTTGTAGATTGAGAAATAAGCATGTGCGTGCCAAATCATTTTCTGAGTATTCAGCTAGTTCATCATCATTTCAGCACTCAGCATTCCCAGTCAATGGAGCGACACTATCTGGCACAAAGAGACGAACAAAGTCAACTTATGACATAGTCGAAAAGTTATCTATTGGTGAGACAGTGAAGCATGAGACTGGAGGAAGGAGTAAAAAGCATTCTCGTCATAGAAGCATTGACTGCACGCTGGCTTCACTCATTCCTGATCTCACTCAGACAATTGATACGGACTTTCGTAATGTTAACAAGTACAGATATTATATTTAATTATTATATTTGATTATTTTTAATATAATAAGGTAAATTATTTATGAAATTTTAGATTTTTAGTATTTATGTATAAAAACTGACTGTTGTGAGTTTTGTATTTAAATCTTATACCTGTTTTATACGATCAAAGAATAAAAAATATTTATTTATTTTTATAAAATAATTTTGACAACTTTTTTATCAGCTTACATGACTTGATTGTGAACTTATTTGCTCTTCTAAATAATTAATTGAATGAAACTTTTGACAAATTGTGGATCTGTATTAAATTCTTTTAATATAAAACATGTTTTATTTTTGAACATAAGTTGACAGTTTGACTGAAGCATTAATGTTGTATTTGCTTGTATTATTAAATTGTTAAATTGATTTCTTTTTTGCTGAAGAAATTAAATCTTAATGCAATCTATGTTTAAATTTTTAGTTGAAAACAAATCATTTAAAATACTTATAATATTTAATTAAGTTGTCAAAATGATTGTTCAATATTTTGAGTGGCTTATTATCCATTCCGCATTATTGGAGCTTTACAACGTCGTATGAAGCTTTAAGACTCGTTTATAAATTTACAAATTACAAGTTTACTGTTCTTACAAATTTATTTTGTAAAAACTTTTAATATAAATACGAGAAATAAAGCTGATAAAAAAAGTTTGTGAAGATTTTAATATTTATTTTTTGTTGATTCATAACTGGTTGCAATGCAAGTCAAAAAAAATTATATATAATTTCTATATTGTTTAATTTCTTTATTGTTTGAATATTTTATATATTTGATTGTCATATAAATATTCATGTCCTTACTTAGTGTAGTTTATTTATTGCATGTGAGAAGATTTATTAATATGTGTATAATTACTTTGTATATATATGTTAAGCTGTAAGTTTTAAATCTCTTAAGGCTCTTTGATTTATACTCTTTCAACATTTAAACATAGGTCAAATATTTTCTCTTTAAGCAATAAGATTAGAGTAGTGATAGCATTTGAGTAATATTTAATACTGTTAATTTGATTGACTAAAGCGAACTGTTTTAAATGTACAGGCAGCTTTCAGCTGAAGAAACTAAATCATCAATAGGTGAGACAGACATCAAAGTTGCTTCTCAACACAAGTCATTAACTTCCTGCAGTGGATATGATTTTACTCAGTTCAAGCCTTACTTTGAAGAACATAAGAAGTTGAAGCATGACGTGCAATCTTATTTGTTAAGAAAGCGTAACTCAAGAAACGATGAAAGAGGATGCAGTAGTAACTGTAGTGACAATGATAGTGTCTTTAGCAATCCTAGTGGTTTAGGTAGAATACAAGATTGAATTTTAAAGTAACTGAAATTATGTATAGGATACCCAGTAGATGTAGGTAAAAAAAAATTTCATTAGAAATGCAGTTTCTGTTATTTTTATCATTTTTTCTGTTATTTAAATTGGTTTGATGAATTGCATCATAGAGCAGAGGGCATAACTCAGTTGTTCCATAGTCATTGTATTGTTGATTGTAGTAAATTAATTTTTATGGTAGGATCAATTAAACTGGTGATAATGAATTACGATGATTTCGATCGATAGATTGTCAATAAGCTTATTGAATATTTAGTGAACAATTATGTGAAAGGCTCTCAATATCATGGATATAATTATTGATAGAAGCAGTAATTGCAGATAGAAGTAGCTATTGCGTATAAAATCACTTTATGAAACAGTAAATATATTCTAGATATATAGATACAGATATAGATATTATAGATTACATTTAAATAGTTGCTGTAAGAGCAGAAGAAGTAGCTTTCTTCATGCATTAGCCATTGCTTTGAATTGCCAGTTTTGGCAAGTTCTGCATTTAATTGAATCATCAATACAATCCCTACACGATCAGCAGAATGTCTGCCATCACTGACTGACAGAGAGTTTTCTGAATTAATTACTCGGAAGTTTGCTTTGTCAACTAAATACACTCTCCCATGCAAAATTAGATAAATTGTGAGGATATAATGCAGATTTAAAAATATTGAGTGACATTGTATGTTATAACCTCCGTTACAGGATTTATTACTTTAGGATGTAGATCCTCAGTTACTTTTATTGGTTGACATTTTGCTGCTTGAAATTTAATTATTTCACTTATGACTTTTGTGCGGCTTATTATATCATTAATTCTAATACTAATTTGTGTAGACGATATTCAAGTGAAGTCTGGTTCTAGTAAACAACTCAATTGTGATATTGCAAATGAAGAGAGCAGTGACACTGACAATCCGCTTATAAGTCCATCCGCTGCCATCTGGTGTCTTGCTGTATACCAAAATCTTGTGCTTGCTGGTTGTGGTAATGGTGCTATTGAGGTAGAAAAGATTTTACTTCTTAATTTGATATTTAAATTTTTTTATTTATGTATTTTTGGTACATTTCATTAATATTATTTAATTTATAATGGAAAATTATATAATAACCTGCAGTGAATTTAGTTACAAAATTTTGAGGCTTCTATTTTTTATTTCCATTAAAATATTATTCAGAAATGAAATCAATGTATTTTTATGAACATTTGATATTTTTGATATTAAAGATAGAAATCTGAGGATCAATTTATAATGTACCAATTGTGCACGATATCAAAGGTGCACTACTTAATTGCTTCTGAATATTTACAGTCCCTGAAGTCCCTTAATTATGTGCCTATAATTCTTCAACAGTTTTGGGATGTACTGTCTGGTCAGCTTGAATGTTACTACCAAAGATGCAAGTCTGGAGTCACTGCAATTTGCTTTAATGGAAGCAGGTACTGATCTTCAATTTTTGCTCAATCAAATAACTTTCTTTTACTTTAAAATTTACTTATCATAATTATCAGTGTTTAGTCAATGTTGTTGTAAAAATTAAAGATGGCTTGATTCTTGAACTTCTATCTGATCTTTTTAATTGCAACCGCGAGCACAAAAACAAATATTGGCTACATAATAGTATATTTTATTAGTTTTATAGGTTCATTTTAAAGTAAAAAGTTAGCATCTAGATTACCTTGTGAAAGGTGCAACAGTCAATAAGATATTGCGCATGATCTGAAGAAGGAATCTTTTGTTTCCTAATCATTGTGTTTCAACAGCATTTACCACAGGCTTTAACTTATTTCTAAAGATACAGTATATTATAAGAAACAAAATATTTAAATGAAAACAGTCTACGTGATAGATTTTTTAACTGTTATGTCTTTTAATTAATGATGCTTTTACTGGTATGCTTTTTGATTTAATTAATAATGGAGTAAGATATAATGCAATTTTTGTGACATTAATTCTGCTGGGTTCTAAAAAGTAAGTGTGTACAATTTGGTAGTGATCGATTAGTGGGTCTAGTATATGGATTCACAATCAAATGGCAAATAACTTCCTGTTTTATATTAGAGATGTAATGTCAAAATGTTTTGTATTTATAAGGTTTTGTAGCTTTAATATTACATTGATTGTATTTCCACTTTGCATTTAAATGTTATTTTTATCACAATTTTTTAAATTTGTTTTTGTTTCTGGACAATGTAATATAATTCAGCTATCGTCTTATTAGTTATACTAGTTCACAAGTTAATGTGATTTTAATCTTATTCTTGGACTTTTATTTGTAGAATTATTGGAGCTCGTGTTGACGGTGTTTTAGACTTTGTTCAATATTTTACTCAAACTGATTCATCACAGTTTGGTCTAGTGCCTTCCTTGCATGACACTGGTGATTCACATTTAGCTGTATTTCTTTTTCTTTAGATAACTCGCTCTATTCAGTTGGTTTGAATGAATATGTCCTGTGTTTATATTTTAGATATCGGGATAGACAGGGCCGAATTAGCCATTCCTATAAAGGGCTGAAGCCCAGGGTTTTCGAATTTGAGGGGTCCTCAAAATTATATTGAATATTTTTTCAACGATTGTAACGATTTTACATGTGAAAAGCTCTATAACGAACATTTAAATTTAATTGTCTAGCGCAACATGTAGGCTGTATCTTATAATATTTACATTAGTACAATAAACTGATTTCATTTGTCAATTCATTGATTGCTAATATCATAATGAATCGAGGAAGGCTCTTTGTACTCTGGAATTATGCGGAATACAGTTTTTAAGCAAAGGAATTACCGAGGACTGTGGTTTATCTTCTCTCTTTTACGGAAGTAGCCCAGGGCCCCCGTATAGACTCAAATCAAATTAATCAATAAAAGTTTAACGTCTGTTTAACTAACCATCGTCGTTAATCCATAGAAAATTCAATGCAGTGTATATAAATACAATCTATATAAAATTGTAAATACATTTTTTGGAAGTGATATTGCTAGAGATGAAACTCCTTGTAAATTGAATATACCGAAGATGAAATTTTCTGTATTTTTTATTTTTATGACTACCATATAAGTAGTCCTAGGGGTAAATGAATATTTTTAGTTAATAACAATGTGTGCCTGGATTGTATTTTTTCTATGTTTAATATTTTTCAAATTTGATCAACATGAAACTTATAAAATTTCACAAAGTTGACAATAGATTTTGATAAGGTTAAATATTAACCTTATCAAAAGCTTTCGATAAGTCATTAGAACAAATATTTACTGCGGAATCATTTTTAGCAATGTGTTCAATTCTATCTATAAACTAAATAAATTCTTTTTAAAACTTAGCTGGGTTGACATGCTGTATAAATATTTGTCACATCTTATACGTAAGCATTTTTCGCACAATTTTGATAGAAAAGGGATTGATAGTGATACCTCTAAAATCATCAAAACATAAGGTTTTACTTTTGCAGTCTTATTTGGGAATTGGGAGAGTTATCCCCTGCCCAAATTTATTTGGAATATAACCAGATAAAATTATCAGATTTTATGTAGCCTTGTTGTGTGTCTTACATAGAATCAATGTTTACATATTCGTCTAAATGCAAGCAGTCATTGACATCTGGTATCATCAGATGTAAACTGTTGTGCACTGTAAGAGCTCATCATCAACCTATCAATCTACTACAGACAAGAGATAACTATCTGATCACAGCTTGTCAGGACCACACACTCAAGGTTTATACATTGGATTATTGTTTTGACTTTTTATATTTGATTATCATTTGACTGTTACTCAAATGATGATAATTTTTTAAGTGGTCAAAGAATTTTGATAAAATTAATAAATATCATATTAAATTTAGGAAGTTATTTAATTAGTTGTGCTGTTAACAGTGTCTGTTATGTAGATTTACAGAGTAAATGATCAAGTTTGTTTGTACACATTACATGGACACACAGGCAGCATTACTTCTTTGTTTCTTAGCATGGTAGGACATTATGATTTATTGCACTAATCTTATTTAATCAGTAATGCATACAATTTTTTTACTAAATTATGTTATTAATGAATTGAAATAGAGTTTCGTTTTAAAAGAGACAGAATTTAGTTAAAGAGCTTATACACTGCAGCATAAGTTTCAAAAATAAAATTGCAGAAATAAAAATGTTAAAATTAATCAATGATAATCTACAGCACAAAAGTTTGGGAAATAATGTTTTGCAAACATATTTTTCAAATTTTTTACGATACACTACAGTACTGTCACTATTTTATGAGAAGTAGCAAATCAGTTCAAGTGTTATTTAAACTATTGGCTGGTTTTTTTTGATTATATAATTATTATTTTTATTGTAGTATAATAATTATTAATCAATTATTACCTCATTAATTATTACATTGTTCTTTGTTACATATCTTACTGTTACATAGTTCCCTGTTACATAGTTTAGTGTTATATAGTTCACTTTTACATTTTTCACCATTACATAATGCACTGTTAATAATATAATATAATAAATAATAAAATAGTATATGCTGTTGTAAATGTTCGACTAATAATGTTGACCTTTGATCTATATTGAAATCAATAATAAAAAGTAAATATAGCCAGTATTAATTAGTCTGGTTGATAGTTTAAGTGTCTGTTTTGATTTAGTCATCATTGCCCATGGCAGCGAGTGGTTCAGACGATTCATCAGTGAGACTATGGGACATAGAGTCAGGCCGTTGTTTACACAAACTAACAGGTCACAGCAGCACTGTCACATCTGTAGTCTGTTCACAGATGCATGTTACGAGTGTTGCAATGGATGATAGGCTATGTATCTGGGACAAGTCAAAGGGTCATCTCATTCGTTGCATTCAAATGGTCAGTAAATGCGTTCTGATGATCTTATCATTTTCATTTGTGTTTGATTATAATTATGATAGTTTATAATTATAATAATTATTATAATTATGATTACATTATAATGTTTTAATTGATTATTATTAATTATTCTGTTGCATGCATGCATGGAGGAGCTATGCCACTCCTTTCTGTTCGCTCTGTTGTGAGCGAATTTTCAATTGTCAGTTTTATTTTTGTGCAGGAGGCTGGTTGTTGTAACACTGTTGCAATGATTTCAAAGCATCTTATATTGACAGGTGGACAGGTACATGTATAATAGTTGTTAAGCATTTAGTTTTCAAACAAAGATTTATTTCTTTTAAATATAAATATTTAATGAAATCAAAGATTCATGTCTGAGGTTATGAAGCTTTGCATCTTTGAAATTGTGCATTTCATTACTGAGCAGTTAAATAGTGAGGAAGTTTTGAAGATTGTTGTATATATTATATCTGTTTGATAATAATATCTTTGGTAAAAATTTCATGACACTGATCAGGAACTCGTCTCTTGATTCTATATACTGTAAACATTGGTTTCATCCATTATTATTATCTTGTATTGTCTCATATTTAATGATTTTCTTATGGTTTTCTTGAAAATTTAATGAGGCTTTATTATTTTATTTACTGTCAAACAAATATTGCAATTATTAATCATAGCCATGTTTAATATTGAAATTTAAAAATTAAAATATAGCAAATAATTTCTTCTGTAAGATTCCTTTATTGGTTTCATTAAAGTGTTAACTGGATGTTCATGCAGGGGTGCCTGCACATGTGGGATGTACACAAAGGAACTCTGTTGAGAGTGCTGTCTCTAGGAGATCATGACTTATCTGTATTTGTACGACAGCTGGTCGTCATTGACAACGCTGTTGTTGTGTGTGGTTATGGACCGCAATTGCGTCTTATTCGCTTTACTTCAGTTCTTGAAAAAGATGATTAAACTGTTTACTCAGCCTTACTCTTTGTGTGTCAGAGTGATGTGATATGAATGATTAAAAATATAACTGGATGTAGATTTGTATTTACTAGACTTGTCAATTAAAGCAGTATTGATCAAGTTCTAATCATAGTATTGAGTGTATTTATACTTTACAAGTGTTATATTTTCAGTTTATAGTTCTCTAATTTTCAAAACAATCCAATCATGTTTAAGATAATTAGTTGCACATGAGATGCGATAACTACACGGCACACCATGTAAGCAATGATTTCCTTGGCAATGATGAATTTCAAATGTAATCCTGGTCTATTAGTGGTCAATATGTCATCTGTGTCTAAACCCAAATGCTTCAGATTCCTATGTTTGCAGCGTTTCATAAAACTTGCTGCTTAGTTCAGCGACTACTTCATTAATGTTCTTTAATGTTCAAATAAAGATATTAAACAGGATTTGCAAGTTCATTTTATCAATAAGATGATCTAGGCAGTGGCATAGTGAGGAGGGTTCTAAGGGGTTAAATTTCCAGGCGGCATTTGTTGAAGGGATGGCAAAAAAGTGAGCATTACAAAAGTCTGTAAACTTTAAAATATTCCAATCTTTTATATACTCTGATTTCGCATGTCCCTATTGCCATTGGTATTCATTTAGTATTAGTTGTTAGCATGTCAGCATTGAAAGTGATGTGATGACCATTTTTTGCTAATGTAAACCTTTAACCTTGACATGACTTTGACACAAAAAATACTTCACTCTAAAGAAACAGGGGGGATTCTCAATAAACAGGGGGGAAGGAGAAGGACTCGTGTTGCTGCAATCCCCTCATGTTGCGGCAATCCCAGATACCATGGACAAAAGGCAGGATTGGCATTTCATACTTTCACTTCAAGCCTTACTGTGCCATGAATCTCGGTGAGAAAAAAATGATTATAGTTGGAATTTTAGAATATGCTGCATAGTCAAGCCTCTATTTATTATAGATACTATAGTTTCAGCTTTATTGCTATCGAGACATTGATAATAACTCTACCCATTTTTGTTTTTGCTCATAATTCTTATGAAGTCTTATAAGAGGTTTAATTCATTGAGAATAAGCAAAATTTTATTATTTGTCACCGATACTTTATATAGTAAATGACCTCATATTTTTGTAATTGCCAGACACTGCTAATACCATGATGTTTTTTCTATTCCTTTATATATCTTGTATATCATCTATCATCAGGCACTATTTATGAGCAAATTTCTATCTGTAGTGAGTATATTATTTTATACTTTTGTACAAATTTGTATCAATTGTTGTAAATGTTTATTAATGTAAATATTATTTTCAAAAATATAAAAGGTTGACTTTACTTGAATATCATGGTTCTATTATTTATTATCTAGAATTTCAGATTTAAGTCTTAGTACCGAAATCAAAATAAAAGTAACAATCTATTAATATCATGGAATGACTTATAAAATCTTATAAAAGATTTGATCATAGTTTAATATTAATCTGACCTATTGTAGTAACGCGTATTATCACTAATTTATCAGCCTAATATGTAATAAAATAGTTTTATTGTCTAAGACTAAATGAAGCTTGTAGCTCAAATATTAATATCAAAATATTAGAAACTTTAAAAAACATTGCTACATTGAAAATCTGACATAATAGGCTTAGACTATACAATAGTGATTGTTAATTTCAGTTATCACGTATAGTTATTCTAGATTATTTTATTAAAATAAATTTTAATTCACAAATCCTATTCATTTACTTATAAACTTCATGCACATCCGCTGTTCAACGGTTGTAATTCCATTAAAACTACTAGTATGTGTTTAGAAGCAAAATAGGATACAAATTGATACAAATATTATATAAATCAATTATTTACGTTGATAAAAATATAAATGTTAATTACAGATCAAAATTTTAATCAAAATATTATACAAATAAATAAATTTAATCAATATATTTGTATCTTTTCATTATGTATACAGGATATTCATCATCTTTTATATCAACAACAAGCATTTTATCGCATTAAACACATACGAATGTTTGACTCCATTGAAAGTATGTATTCAAATTCGTTTGATGCGTTAACATATTATCAAATTAAAGAGAAAAACTACATGTATTGCACATAATAAAACAATATACCAACACCTAGTATTCATGTTAGATGTAACATTGTGAAGATATCATCACTTCGCAAATGAATACTATCAACGATAAAACTGTATGACACAAAAAATTCTTTACAAATCCTTTTTTAAATTTTATTTCATTTTTAATAATTAATATTTATTTCATTATCTAAAATTGTTTCAGCCGTATAAAAGCTATTGCACTAAATGAGCATTTAGTACAGGACCACTTTTTTTATTTTTTTCTAAAGAAAAATTCAAGAGCAAAGCTCTTGCAGTATCATATTATCTTCACTTAGTATCTTAATCAAATGCCATCTAAATTATACATTTTATAGCCGTCCTAGAAAAGGGGTTAAAGTTATTATTTTACATTATACAGTAGACTAGCTTTAATATATCGAGTCAGAATAATTACTTGTTTACATCTATTCATTGCAGAAACTTTTAAGCACCAGTTACATCTACTACAGTTATAATAACAATCTTTTACAAATTAATAATAAATTCAATTTATACACTGCTGGTCGATAAAAATTCTCAGCTTAATGTAAGTCTACACTATATTAATTAACCTGAGTCTAAATATATTAACCGCATGCTTCAAATCAACAGCCTAAAGTTCTGTCTTCGCTGTAGAGAGGGATGGCACGGAATTAGTGACGGAAGAATCAGTAGAGAATGAACTGAAGTCACATGTCCATGATCTGGGTACAAAGTAATCTAAAAATGAGTCCTGCAACAAAACAGTACAGTACAAATACTCTTTACAAATGTACTCTGTAAATAATCGAAATATATCAATGAAATATAAAATGAAAAACATCAATCCTGATTCAACTTTCTTTCTTTAGCATATACAATATCACTAAAAGAAATTCTTGCCACTGATTGCAATATCTTATTAGATATGTAAAAGAAAGTTTAATGTCTAGAGTACTGTCAATAAACGATATAAAAGATGTTTGCGTCCAACAATACGTAATTAAAGCAGGGTTGATAAAAATCATGATTTTTCAAAAAAATAACCAAAAAATCGGGATTTTTTTGATTTAAATCAGATTTTTCTGATTTAAATCAGATTTGAATTGAATATTTTAAATTTAAGTCAGATTTTTAATAAAATTTCTAAAATCGCACGAATACGGTGCAAAGTGTAACAGTTAATCTCAAAGAATTGCATCACTTTTAAGTTTTCTGTAAAGTACGATATAATACTTGCTATGAACTATAGACTTAATTATAGACTTATTATAAACTTATTAAAGACTTAATTAGTCGAATATTCTTCTGAGTTGTGTACTAAATAATTATAATTAATTTAATTAAGCTTAACTGACACAAAATACAAGCACTTGCATTATTGCATTATTGTTACTTTTCAAATAACATGCCAGTTGCTTACGCCCAGCAGACATGATAATGTAAACAATAAGTTCTACACAATTCAAAATTCACACTGAAAATTTTTCAAATGCAAAATATAAACATGCAAAATAGCTAATAAATTGCTAACAGTTAATTTTTCAAAAAATTAAATTTAAAAAAATTAAATTTAAAATAAAATTATGATCAGCGCTGCATTCAGTTAAACAAACAATCTATTGTCAATATGCTGATTTCCTATTGTATTGCAAAGCCTTGTACAGTGTAAATATCAGCTCAGTCAGTGAGAAATATAGTTTAGTAAATTATTTAATAGATAGTTTAAATCACTTCTGATAATGATCAAACATTTTTATACATTTAATTTATGTTTATAATATTTCTGATTTAAATCAAAAATTTCATGATTTTTTTAATTGATTTAAATCGCGATTTAAATCAATTTAAATCACCCAATTTAAATCAATTGATTTAAATCATCTCAACCCTGAATTAAAGTGTGACAAATCAATGAAATATTATGAATATTAATTCACGTATTTTACTTCATATATTGAAGATAATATTAGATAAATTAAATTCAAATTGATATCATTCAATTCCAAATTCTAGCTACTTTCCCACAAGCTTTATTGCAAAATCAAAAGTCAAATCTTCATGATAAACAATAAAATTTATAAATGTGATATGATATATTTTATCCATTAACTAACATACTAATAACTCTCAAACATTAACGAATAACTTTCATTTATCAAAATAAAGTACAATTTTAAGTATCTTCAAAGAAATATAAAAACTTAAGGATAATAAATAAATCGATAACAAATTTGTTGCCTAGTACAGACCATGGTGTGAGGGCAGAGTTTGCGTGCATACCATTCCATGCTGTAGAGGCACATCAGTACACCATTACCAATAAATAAAGCCACCCACATGAAAACATTTCCACTACGTTGAGACTTGCTTGGTAGAAATATAAATGCAACTGAAGAGCAGAACAATTAGATACACTATAATGTCATGTATATAACCTAATAGTTATACAAGATTTTATATATCCGGCACCTCTTCTGCTGCGTATATTCGTATGTAT
>JAQIXG010003137.1:0-15669 GCA_034700105.1 Oconnorella tubifera
ATAATTTTGCGCCCCCCCCCCCCCCCCCCCCGACCACTGAATTTTATTAGCCAAATAAACGCTAATTATTAATCAAAATAATAATAACACGAAATAAGTTTTGACTATCCAGAAATGTAATCCCTTTTTGGTTTAATACTTTGAGCTGATCGCCCGTTTTCTTTCATTAATTTTCTATTAGGATTACTAACTAGGCAAACTAGGTTTAAACTAAACTAACTAGGTCAAATGTCTGCATTATCAAATTTAGCGATAAAGTCGCAAAACTCAACGATTATGGTTCTTTCCACTCTTTATACGTATTCAATTTATTTTAACTCAAAAAATCTATTTTATTTAATTCTAAACAAAAATGAATTTATTTGTCTGGAAAATGAAGTAATCGTACAAAAAAGGCAAAAAATAAAATTATAGAAAAAATTTCATTGAAATTCAATTATGGTAAAAATCGCAAATGAGGGCTCTTAGTGCCCTTAAACAACCAATCATAAGACTCGTATGACTTTTTCTAGCCAATCACAGAAGAGAGTTTATAATTTAACCCAGTGGTCTAATTGTTTCTACTTAATGTCATACACTTCGCCATTTTGTAAATTCTCTAAAATCTCGCCTAAGAAAACTTTGAATCTGCGTACAGTTGACATAGTAATTTACTTTAAAACCTTGATGACCTATTTATTAACCAATAAATACGTGCAAAGTTGCAGACTACATAATAATAACAAATGTATTATAATAACAAGACTAGCAGTAATTACCTCTGTGGCCTAAATATGTTATCTATTGGTTCAAAGGGAATTGTAAGATAGGTAACAATTAGGACTTTAACTGTTTGACAGGTTTAAAGTACACATTTTTACGTTCTATTAAATCAAGTACAATGTAACATATGTAATTATCTAGTACAATGTAACATATATAATTATTTAGTACAATGTAACATTAACAGTTATACATTGATTATGTTTAATTATAAACTTATATTGAAATGAACATGTCTTTATTTTTGTAGTGTTTATGAACTATTGAACCTAGTTTTGAGATCAGAGAATTTACAATCAAGAGGCAAATCAACAAATGAGATCATTACAAACGGATGTAGTAATAGTAGGGGCGGGGCTTAGCGGCCTATCAGCTGCCAGGCTGCTAAAAGCCTCGGGCCTGAAGGTTATAATTCTCGAGGCACGTGATAGAGTAGGTGGACGGACCTACACCCACCGTGATCCAATCACTGGCAAGTGTTCAGATCTGGGCGGAGCTTACATTGGTCCAACCCAGAGAAGCGTGATAAGGCTAGCTAGAGAGCTGGGGGTGGAGCTATATAAAGTGATTGACGTGGGAAGGAGTGTGTTAAGATACAAGGGGGCGTGGCGGACGTATATGGGGACGATACCCCCAATGACCAATCCCCTGCAGTTGTTAGATGTCAATCATTTGATGAGAAAAATTGACGAAATGGCTAAAGAAGTAAGCTTCTTGTTTAAATTCTTTATTTATTTTGGTACTTTATTGTTTTCTGGAGATTCATCTTGTAAATTCAATTTTGAGAATTTAATATTGGAAATACCCATGGATAAAACCTATTACTTTCTAACCAATCAAAAAAAGATTCAAATTCCAGAACCATTTGGCACATTAACTCTGCAGATAAACAATATATCAACACAACATGTCTATAGCCCATATAAGAGTCCTATTTGCTTTTAAAATACAGAAATTCTACCTTAAAGTACAAGCAATATGTTGTATAAAGTACAAAATTTTATCTTAAAGTACAATTACAACCATAAAGTCCAAATGATTGTCTTTATTTAAGGTCCCAGTTGCTAGTCCCTGGCTTGCCAAGGACGCCCTCAAATGGGACTCTGTGACACTGCGCCAATTCCTCGACACAACGTGTTGGACTGACTTTGCCCGTGTCACAGGGACACTTATATGTCGGTCCGTGCTATGTACAGAACCACACCGAGTGTCATTACTGGCATTCTTATGGTACGTCAACTCAGGGCAGGGTTTGGATAGGCTGATTAATGTGACCAATGGCGCGCAAGAGAGGAAGATAGTGGGAGGAGCCATGGGGCTTTCAGAACGAATAGCCCAGGATTTTAAGGTTTTGATTTAATTTATTTTTGACGAAATTGATAAATTCTACATTTAGAGATTTAATCATTGAAATATGAATTTAGATTTTACAGAAGGCATGAAGCTTAAAAACTTATTCCGTAATATTTTTAATTTGAAACAAATATATTATTAAATTAAGAGATATGACTTTCAGGATGAGTTAAAGCTTTCAAGTCCAGTTATAAATGTCAATCAAACTAATCCCGCCTACATTTCTGTAAGCACCGCCCATAATGACATCATTGAGGCCAAATACGTCATCATGGCCATACCCCCAGCCTTACTAAACCGCATCACATTCGCCCCTCCCCTGCCAGCTAACAAGCTGTCAATCATTCAAAACGCGCCACTAGGCAACCTAGTCAAAACGCTAACTTTTTACCCTAAAGCCTACTGGCGCGAACTAGGCTACTCAGGCCAGGCCGTGAGCGACGTAGGGCCTATAGCCTACTGCCTAGACGACACCAAGCCTAATGGCTCCGCCCCTTGCCTCATGGGCTTTACAGCCTACGAAAGGTCACGGGCTTTTATTGACCTTTCTAAGACTGAAAAACAAAAACAAATTGGGGCATTTTATGCGGAAATTTTTAAATGTAAGCTACTCGAGCACCCTTTGGAATATTTAGATAAAAATTGGGGGGAGGACGAATATTCAGCGGGGTGCGTCACTTTTTACCCCCCGGGGTCGCTGACGGAACACGGGGGGGGGCCTAGAATGAGGGAGAAATTCCTGAGGGTATATTTTGCAGGTGCCGAGACGGCGACCAGGTGGGCGGGATACATGGACGGGGCGGTACAGGCGGGGGAGCGGGCGGCCATGGAAGTGCTATGCGCGGAGGGGAGGGTGAGGGAGGGGGAAGTGTGGGGGGTTGAAAGGGAGGAGGAAGAAGAGAGAGAGGAGGAGAAAATGTTTATAGAAAAACTTGCGCCGTCAGTGGGTGGTTTAGTATTTATAGGGGCATTTGTTTTTGGATTAATTGCATTCTTGTGCTACTTTATTTTAATTTAATTTTAATTTACAAGTTTAAAAAAACTGATAAAATTGCCCACCCCCTCTATCCTATCTTTCATTTTCATTGAAAATATAGGATTTTGCTAGTTTATGCAACAAACGCATATCACTGAAATGACTAGTGCGTCTGATCAACACAACACTTATTATTTTTCAACTGGATTGCTCAATTGCATAAATTGGTATTTTTCTAAATAATTTATACTCGAATCTTTTAGCTTAGATATTTAATTTAAAGTTGATAAAATGATATTATGTGGTGTAACGGTCTTAAAAGTAAACGAAATTATAATTCGAATAGACGCTAGGGTCTTTCCCTTTTAAAGTACCGAATTTGATCTCATTTGGGGTAACTTTTTGATCTTTTTGATCTCCTCCCATCGTGCAGACCATAATGTCCCACCTTCGTGAAGAGTAAAAGACCATATCAGCACCAAATCGTTATAGTAAGCCTATCTACAGTATAGTAGACTATACACAGTGCATTATACGATATAATGTATTATATAAACAGAGGCTATACAATACATATACGATACAATATTATAAGGTATAAGCATATACAATGCAGTACGAGCTAGCTATTATAGATATACAATGTAGTATAATACAATGTAGTATATTATAGGCTACATAATAGAATGTAGCTATTTGAATATGTAGCCTACACACCCAATTCAATGAAAGTTGGAAATATTGAAAGTTTTCTATTGAAAGTTTTTTAAATATTGTAAAAACAAGATTGTTCATTGTATGAACACAACCTAGGTGAAACTTTACTGTCCTATGAGTATAAACATAATAGGCTTGTATATTATATGGCATTAAATAGGCTTGATGAAGTTATTTAAGGGAGGGGAGGAGGGGGGATAGAAGAGATGAAAGGGTGGAAAACGTTCAGAAATGTGACGATCTTTTTAATTGAAATCAAAAGTTGCTTTAAAATTCACTACGTACTTTTCGGTAATTTTGGCAAAAAAAGAAGTCGTATACATTTAAAATGGATTATACATTAGAAAAGGCTGGTTTTATAAATTACAAAATTTAAATCACAGCACCCCGCCCCCCTGCCACTCCCCCCCCCCCCCCCTCCCACTTAATTCTATAGATACACGCAATAATATGTCGGTGGCGCAGCCAGCATTTCAAACAAGGGGAGCGTTACTTCCAAAAATTTTGTGACGACCTTGTTTTGGTATGCACTCTTACTTTTGTCTCCATTAAGGCGGTCCACATTGGCCGACATTTACGGTTCTCCATTTACCGTAAATGTCGGCATTTTACCGATATTTACGACATTTTTAGCTCCTCGTGAAATTTTCACGTGAGCACACGCGTGCAAGAAATCGTGTCGTTTTCCTGCACGCGTGCACACGCGTGAAAATTTCACCAGGAGCTCGTGCAAAATGTCAGCCAATGTGGACCGGCCTTTATATGTAGACTCCATAATGATATGCGCTTTTTCACCATTTTCATTTTTCACCTTTTTTCAAATCGCTATAAAGAGGTGGGGGGGGGGGGTAACACTTAGCTACATATAAAATGATTTTACCGTAATTAGGCTATGCCCCTAACATTAGGAATACCTTGGGTACTACATATCGCTGTTTTCACAGCTTTTATGTCTCTTTGTTATTTATCTGAATAGCAAGTCGACACAAAATCTATCTGCATGAACTTAGCACATATAATACAAAGAATTGACAACCATCTTAGGTAGAACCTCCCCTCCACCCTCTCCCTCCCCGCCAAGTTATATTTTGTATTTACTCACCTATGTGCAAACAAGCTTACACCTAAATTCAATTTAAAACTAAAAAATAGGCAGAGAGTGGCTTTTGCACCCCTATAGAAAAAATCACACCCCTCCCTTAAAATTATTATATTAAAGTAAATAATGTATACATATATGTACACATTATAAGTAAACATTACATGTAAACATTACATGTATGTTAAATATTACAATCTATAAATTATACTAAAACAGATTTTAAAATCTTCTAATTTCTTTTAATTTTTTGCAATGAAAAATGTAACCCCCTCAATTATGCGGCCCCCGTGCGCCCTGCTCTTACAATAATAAGGGCGTCTAAAAGCGTGACACCCTGTACTGCCTACAACGTTACAATTGTACGTTACAATTAAACGTAACGCGACGTAACTCGACTTTTAGAGCCGTAACTCGAAGCCAGAGTTAACTTGTCAAGTCCAATTTCGAATGAAACCTCCGTAACTTAACTACAAAGGATTTCAACGACTGGATTTTGTGGAGATTGCATTTTAGATTGGAAAAGGATCGCAAAGTTTAATTGCCGAGACGTTTTTTTTATTCATTTTAGTTACGTAGAAGAAATTTATAAATTGATTTTTGTGTAGAGATAAATATTGGCTAAATTTGAAGATTTATTTGAAAAAATGACGCGAATAATTATTGTGGAATCAATAGTAGTCTTGGTAGTCCTTTATACGGGTGAGTCTATAAATCAATCAATCGGTCAATCAATCAATCAGTCAATCAATCAATCAATCAATCATCAAACAGTAGTCAAGTTCAATCAGTCATCAAACTGAGTCATGTTCGATCAATCCATTTATCAAGCAATCAAACAATCAGTCAGTCAATAAATTTATCAATCAATCAAGTTAATCAATTTATCAATCAATCAATTTATTATCATCAATCAGTCAATTAGACAATCAGTCAATAAATTTATCAATTAAAACATTCAATCGATAAATCAATCGTACGTTGGAATTCACAAAACAAGTGTGGGGAGAGGGCGGGCGAGCGGTGGAGGAGAGGGGAAGGACGATTCAAATCCTCCCCGTCCCCCAATGTATGTCTTATCCTTTTTCAAGATTAAGAGTCAAATTCAATCACTGCTCGAGTTCCGCATGCAATTTTTTGTTCACTAAATAGTCACGGGGGGGGGGGCTATAGTTTAACACAAAAGCAGCACACTTTTTATACTACAATAAATCGTTTGACTTATAAGGAAGAGGGGGTGCAAACCCTCACAACCTCCTCCCCCTCCTTAGCTACTGATAATCCATCATTTACACAATCTACAAATCAATGAATCATGAAAAAATTACCAATGAATCAACTGAACACAATGCATTAATAAAGAAGCAGTTTTTTTATTTATACTCATTTTTCAATATTTTTAGGTTTAATGAATTTTGTGTCTGCTGATTTGATTGGCCCACAGTCGTACGTCGTGGCCTATCAGAACATCACGACGGACCGTAACGAGAGTGGAGTTATACAACTCTGTGCTATGTCAGTTAATCAAACAAACATGGTCGTTATGGTACGTACCACTAGAACTTGCTGCACCCTTTAGTAAGACGCTTAATTAACAGCTATCAGAGTCTCTATACTTGGACTCTATCACTTGTTGCACCCCTTAGCAAGACGCTAAATTCAACAGCTATCAGAGTCTGTACTTGAATTCTATCACTTGCTGCACCCTTTAGTAAGACGCTTAACTCAACAGCTATCAGAGTCTCTGTACTTGGACTCTATCACTTTGCTGCACCCTTTAGTAAGACGCTTAACTCAACAGCTATCAGAGTCTCTGTACTTGGACTCTATCACTTGCTGTACCCTTTAGTAAGACACCTAACTCAACAGCTATCAGAGTCTCTGTACTCTCTGCTGAGTCATGTTCAAACTGACAACATTTTTAAAATCTCAAACATGTTCCGTGTTCCCAAACAGGCCAACAATGACAGCTTCATGGAGTTCCAGCAGCTCCAGGCTGGAATCAGCAAAACGCAGGCCTACAACTTCACCCCACCCTTTGGTAGCGTGCTGCGCCAGGACGATCCAGCTGACCCAAACAAAGTGGTCACAAATTTTGGCATAATTGTGGCGTCCGATGAACCAGTCTGGGTGTCAGGAACCAAGAGCGACAAGGGCACCACAGGATCCTTTTCATCTCTGCCTCTGGTCAATACCAGCACACAATTCATGATTGCCGGATGGCCGTAAGTGTCTAAAGTTTCTAAATTTTAATTTAGAACATTTATTTTAAACTCCCAAAATGTAATGTGCTATTTTAGAGGTAGAGGCGAGGGTTAATTGGGGATGAGTGTGGGTTTGATTGGGGCTGGGGGTAGGTGTGGATACTTTTTTTAAACATTAGATGTTGTGTTGTAAAACAAATATTTTTTCAGTTAATATTTTAATTTTGCTTTAGGTGACTGTTTTTTACCTAATGGGAACATCTTTATTATGTGAAAACGTTGTAGTTAACATCTCAATTTATCTATGTATTAACGTTCTGTGAACGTTTCAGTTAATTTTTCCAGGAATATATAATTTAATATCTGTATACGTTTCAGTTAACATTTCTATTAATATAATATATTAATTTTCTATAGACTTTCAGTTAATGTTTTTCTTTCTGTAAATATCACCTACAGGAGAGTTCTAGGTCGCACGTTCCTCTGCCTCATTATGATCCTGGGTGCCGAAGATGACACTTGTGTTGAAATCTATAAAATATTCAACGGAACTAAATTTGTCCTCCTCCAGGGCCAGCTGGGGGGTGTGGGCCGCTATCAGGTCTATAGATACTACGCAGGGAATGCCAAGGATGTAAATGGCAATGAAATTGCCGATGAACCCGAGGACACGACAGGTTAGCGGCCCCCTGTGAAATTTATTTTAAAATTAAATTCAAAATACTAATAACTATAGTTATAGCAATCTAATGTGTATAGGTACTAGTTATAACAAGCATTCATTTGAAGCTGTCACTTTTCTAATCAGAAACCTGCTGTATGATAGCAGCTTTTTAGGCCACAGGCAGACCGTAGCTATTACTGCTGGCCGCAGGCTGTAGGCAGTAGTCAGTTAACTCTCTATTTAACTGTTAGATATACTCTAGTTGATTGCTCTAGTTGTTTATTTTATCACTGCTCTATAGGGTACTTCGTGAACACCACTAAACCAGTCGGCGTTTTATTCGGCTGCGAATGCGCTTGGGTTCCTTCAGAATCAGACTACTTCTGCGACTATATGGTCGAACATATACCCCCCATTTCCCAACTAGGATGGCGCCACGTCGTGCCGCCCATCGGGGGGAGGTCGGACGCCGCCGGGTACGTCGTGAGGATCGTAGCCTCCGAGATGGGCAACACCGTTGTGTCGTATATGGGGCAGACAACTACTCTAGTAATGGGAGAGTTTGCAGAGTTCAATCAACGTAGTACTTCAACTGCTACATTAGTAAAAGCATCACAGAAGGTTGTTGTCATGCAGTATAATAAAGGCAAGTGATATTACGTTAATAATATTCAAGATATGCTTTCAATTATGCCCCTAGGTCTAAAGGAGTAATCTTTTTTATGCCCCTAAACTAAAAGATAATCTGTTTTTGCCTCTAGGTTTTAAGGAACACTTGCATTTTACGCCGCAAAATTTTATATACTCATCTGTTAATGCACCTAGATTTAAGGCACAGTTTCTCTTAGATGCCTCTAAATTTCATACTTTAGCTCCACTAGAGTTAAAATATTTTGATCTATTTCAATATCTGATCCTATCTGACAGGCTATCTGACAGTTCGTAATGATGCGCCCACGGATCCCTTCATGATGCTCGTAATACCAGACGATCGCTTTACTGCAGGCGCAGGATTTGTCACTCCTAGCTTTTGCTTAGAGAAAAATGTAAGTTTCTCACTTAAAATCACATCTGCATAACTGAACAAACCTCCTCAAAGATGTATTGTAATCAGAGTGTGAAAAAACTGAGTGATGAGTAAACGATTGGCTCTTAACACAGCAGTAAAGTATAGTTATTTGGGAATGATGGGGTATGCGCCAACTATAAATATCCTAATCATTTTCATTCCTCCACAAGGGAGTAAGTATATGATCAAGTTACTACTATAGCAGCCACATCCCCTCTCAAATGTTCAGACATTTTTTGAATGGGTTAAATTTGTCAATTTCAGTCACAATTAAGTTTAAAAAATAAACACAAGTTCTACAAGTTACAACTTTTAATTGTTTTTGCATTATTTCTTATTTCAGCTGCTTGTAAATTTTAACAACTGGGTTTCCATCGTAACATTCGATGCATATAAGGACAACATTCGCGTTGACGATCAGCCCATATCCTCCCCCCAGATAGGAGCCACCTGGGTCACAATCCAGGATGGACCAGTCACGTATGCCATTACATATTTTGCCATTAAACACGGCTTCCATTACGTAGATTTTGTCCCAGACACTTACGGTTCATTTGCTGTTTATGCGTATGGTCATTCACCAAACCCGGACAGCTCTAGTGCTTACGGATATGCAACCAATTACAACGGTAAGCTAGATTTTACTTTAATGCAGTTTTTCTCACATTTTATGTATTTTCTTTTCATTTTTTTGATACTTTATTAAGATAGTTAATTGCAAGTTTTTCGCTGAAAGCTGGGAGGAAAAGGAAGTTTTGAGTGCTGCGGGGGTTAATTTTTTTGTAGTATAAAAGGTGATTTTTTTCGGATAATTTTTCAATATCTACTGAATTTTGTAAGGTTAATAAAATTAAAAATAAAATTTAGTTTCAAACAAGTAGCCTGTAACAAGTTGCTGGATTAAAAAATTTAACATTTTATACTGAGACAATATAAGCTGATAGACTAGAAATTTATTATAAAAACCTAGCGGAACTAGGTCTGCACGCAATAACAAAAACTAACCATAAATCGGTAAGGGATTGTTGAGAAATTTTATTTCTTTGCAAATTTTAACAAAACTTATGTAAATGACAAGGCAATTTGTTGTGTACAGTGACTGGTGCTCCACTGACCTCAACTTGGTTGAAGGCTGCGGCTAAACAACAGAGCGACGCCCAACTACCTGCAGCCCCTGCCGCCTGTACCTCAGAGTCAGATCTTACTGGTCAGTATTTATAGACTAAATATTGACCAATAGCGATATTATAACAAATTTATGACAATGGCGATATTGCCAAATAGCTCTATTGCAGAACGTATATAGGTTTTATATAAAGTACATGAAGTTCTTTATGAAATAAATACATTTTGCTGAAGTGACACTACGGCACATTTATACAGCAAAATGACCATAAAATACCTGATGTACCATTAGCTCTTATTTAATTTCTAACAATTTAAACATTATGACTTTATTATTTGTAAGTAATTTCAAAATATTTTCACACTTTCAAGGTTCCATCATAAGCAGTGGGTTCGGAAGCCCCCCAACCTTCACAGTCATCCTGTTGGCTTCAATCAGCCCCGCATCGTCCATGTCAGACATGTGTCAGTCAGCCTACAACCAGGCCCTACTGAATAATCTGAAAGCTTTCTCCAGAAAGATAAACTACTGGATTTGCATGTCGATGAATTGTTCATATTTGGGAGGAAGTGGAGTGGCCATTGATTACAACTCTCTTGCTTGTAACTTCATTGGACAACCGGTAACCATATTATGCCTTTTGGTTAAATATAGTTACATTTACTTACATTAACTTATAACACATTGGCATTATTTTTTGGAGGGAGCAAGAGGAAATTACTCCTGGAATGTTTTTACAGTTTTGGGCCATTTTGATGAAGTATGTCCATTTGTAACTAGATAAAAGCTACTGATCTAAATACGAGTCCATGAATATATTTTAGTTCATACTAAAACCATCCACAATGCCATTATATTTGTTTGACTGAAAAGTATCTGTAATGGTATTATTTCTTGACCAGGGTGCTTACACAGGATTCCAAGTTACAGTCAACATGATATCAGACATTGACACCAAGTCAAAGGACTTGGCCCAATGTAAGGCGGACATCACCAACTACATGAACTCCTTCATCAACTGGCCTCCTCTCTACTCAAAGGACCTCATTGACTCCCAGAGCAACTGCCCCTGGCCAATAACTTTCGCCAAACCTCAGTTCAACCTGGTAGCCACCCAATGTCCCCCGATAGATTACACCCAGTGATTCGAGATAAGATGACGTATAACTTAGTTGTAAACTTTATGTAAATTTAGATTTTGTAGTCAGGTTTAATGTTTCCAAAATGTTAGCGACACCCGGTGAGAGATAAATACATTCGCTAGAAAGTCTTATTTTAATACCAAGTGCTATTGTAGTATTGTGCGAGTTAGCATAAAAATGTAACTCTACAACAGTATGCATGCCCTGAAATTGATCTAAAATATCTAATTCTGGAAACCAGTCTATCTACTCTCACACCCCAACACTACTGGGTCATACAAAAATGTCAGCGTAGGACAGTTACCGGAAAATTTCAAGATTTACTTCAGTGATAGACAACTTGTAATAAAAAATATTTGGTTTTATAAAACAATGTAGACTGTAGAGAGTAATAGTACAAGACTTTATTTTGCTAATTTAAAATTAATAATATCTACAATAGATGCAGCATTTAAAACTACATTGAATAAGTGTAAAAGTGGCGCAACCCAGGGGGGAGGTTGTGGGGTTATAACAATTATAAGTTACAAATCTTTTTGTGGGGGTTAAAGGTGTTAGTTCACGTACCTTTAATGACATACTTCGGAAAAGAACCCCCCCCCCACCCATCCACCTTTGTGAAATTCTGGCTACGTCACTGTTTGTAAATTTTATTTATTATAAAACTGGCAATTTTTATGAGTATAATTGTAATAGCGGAATAATTATTAAATGATAAGTTATTGTGAATATCTTTAATTTATAAATCTCAATTAAAATAGTATAATACTTGTGCAGCTTTTAACAACTGACACGATAGTATCATCAACATTTTCTGTACACAGTGCACTAGGCCTACAAGCGTCATCATCACGTGAAGTTACGAGACCAGGGGCAATTTACTCATCCCCTCGATTTGAATAAAAATTACAAACACGATACTCTATGTCTAAAATATAATATAGGCCCCCATCAGTACATTAAACAGTACATTAACTTACATTTTATAATTGATACACAGAACAATTTTACTGGAAAAACTCAGATTTCTGTGTACTGCAGATATTGCATTGAACTGATATAAAACTCTATCGATTCCCTTTAATTGAAACCACCACACACTACCCCCCAATTGCGAAATAAGCACGTGCAAAATCATGCTAGCTATGAATAATAATATTGGCAGCAAGTCAACAAAATTTAGCAAATGCAGTTTAAGCAGTGGCGACGCAAGGGGTGAGTTGGGGGAGGTATTACCCTTCCCCATTGGAGGTAAAACACATTGTTTCGAAGTGTTAAATGTGTGAGTTGAACAGTAACCCTGTTCTGCGCCACAGTGTTTAAGCTAACACGTTCTATACGCTTCAATAAGCTTTAGTGAACAACTTTGCGTTTAATGCATGTATTCCAATATGAATACATGTAATCAGGGACAAAGAAATTAGTTTGATACCGAAACAAAATGAGACAACCCCCCCCCCTCCCTAAGTGAATTCCTGGCTGCGCCACAGTGTTTAAGCCAACACGTTCTATACGTTTCAATAAGCTATACTGTTTGTTACAGTAGGCTAGATTAGCTAGTGCCTATTACAATAATTACATAGCAGTGCGTATTGCTGACTAAGTGCATTGTTGATCCTTGCAATAAAAAATCAACAAGGAGTAATACAGACCTATAATTATATAATAGTAGTGTATTAACTTAATATTAATATATAGTATACTACTATATATTAATATTAAGTTTTATTAATAATAAGTTTTAGAATTATTTATCATTATATTAATCTAATTGTAGGCCTATAATAGTAAGTATATACAACACTAAATGGCTAGGCCTAAACATTATCAAGTGTATTGTTGATACATAAATTTCAAAATTATCATAATTCAAACTTTTCTTCACTATAGAGACCACAAATTCCTAACAAAGTTACCTAAAAAACTGACACATTATTATATTTGATAAATGCTTTACAGGCTCTATAGAAAACTCTGCATTGCAATGGATCGCGACACTCAGGACCTGATCATAGACCTACTAGGATGCAAGGAATCCACTCTAAAACGTCTCTGCAGCCTTACCCATACAACACCATCAGGGTACGAAACCGAAATTGACCTCATAAACCAACTTCTTCAATCCCTGCACATTTCTCAACAACTTCCCCCGAGAGGGAACATCCTAAATCTTGTCTCAACTAACGAGGAAACTTATTTGGGGAGTAAGTACGAGAGGGATGTCCCCTTGGGAAGACCAACGCCTCCTGCAACCCCACAAAATTGCATATCGTCGGATAAAAATGGAACAAATTGGTTGTTAAATGATGACGATGACCCGAGGGAGGGGGTGACCCCTCGCCCGCCTATACACGAGGTATCGGATTGGAGAGAAGGGAAGGAGAAATATTTTAAGGGGTCATATGGGGGAAGGGAAAGGGACGAGAGGGAAGTTGAACCGAAAGAAAGAATCGAAATAGCTGATGAGATTGAAATAGCTGATGAGATTGATAGGGTAGGCATACAACATACAGTTTATTACAATTTCTGTCCATTGTGCTTTACTTATAATTACAATAAGTAAATATTCTTTGATGCAAATTCTACAATAGACCAAATTGAGGTAGCATCATGCAAAGTGCGATTTATTTATTTATGATTATAATTATTTTTCAGCCTATTGCGCAAGACGATGATGAATATGAAGACGATCATAAAGAATCTAGTAGTGCCACTAATCGCTGGCAATGCCCGGAATGCCATAAAAATTTCGCTCTGACGTCCAAAGGAGTGCTGCATAAACACGGGTATGGGGAGGGAAAGACGCCTTGTAAAGGGTCGGGAAGACCCCCTGGAGGCTCCGCAGTGGGCAACAAAGAGAATAAATATTCTTAAATATACAGCCAAATGTAGTCTTAGAATCAACACAAATGTAGTCTTAGAATCTCAGTGAAGCACAAACGGTTATTTATGGCTTCAAATAGAGTTAGAGCAATCCACCCTGTAGCTTATTAGGGTTAGGAATAAGGCAACATAACCTAAACCTGATTAGGGTTAGTGACAAGGCGATATAACCTTAGGGTTAGTGACAAGGCGATATAACCTTAGGGTTAGTGACAATTAAAAAAATCTTTTTGTTTAAAAAGATTCAATACAGATTAAAAACAAAATAATCATCGCACAATTCAAATACGAAAAAGTCTCCTTGTGGAAATACTCTAAAACGGTCATGACCTTTCATTCGATAGGCGATATAACCTAAACCTGATTACGGTTATGGATAAGATGACATAACCCTAAAGTTAAACCATATTAGGGTTAAGGCAACAATTCTAAACCCTATTAGGGTTAGTGAAAAGAAAATCTAACCTACATCCAAGGTATAACCCTAACCACTAACCCTAACCAAACCTACTGCAGCCAGGTAAGGTTTAGTAACAAGCCCCACCCCTCTTCATAGGTCGTAGCATTAATTCAACTGTAATCTGTTAGGGTTAGATGTATAAGACAATTAGTCTATGCCACTGCTTACAAGACAGATTGCAAGCTTTAAGCAATTATGACTTATACGGCTTTAATGTACATTGCTTATGCTTCATTTATGCTTTCATTAAAACTTATATAAATCTTTAAATTCAATACTTAACTGTTATTAGTTAACAACTGAACTAAATAAATTAAAGTCTTAACTAGTTTCTCAACGTTTGTTAGTCGAACATTTTACTTGTGTTTTGATTGGCCGATAAATTTTCTTCGTTTCGAGTGGTTTGTATTTTTAGATCTACGAATGACTGCCTTTCTACGCTGTCTATATGTCTGCAAATTCAAATTAAAAATAAGATTTAATTGTAAAAAGTTTATTTATTTATGTATTTCTTTGTTTATTATAAGTTATGCCGTTCATATAATATGACACATTAAATGCAATTTGCTGCACCCTTTAGTAAGACGCTTAAATTAACAGTAACGTCTGAGACATAATATATTTAAATTTACGGTAATCCAGACGTTAACCTTAACTTGCTGCACCCTTTAGTAAGACACTTAAATTTACAGCTACGTCTGAGACATCGTTCGTATAATACGGTAATCCAGACGTTAACCGTAACTTGCTGCACCCTTTAGTAAGACACTTAAATTTACAGCTACGTCTGAGACATCGTTCGTATAATACAGTAATCCAGACGTTAAACTTAACTTGCTGCACCATTTAGTAAGCCGCTTAAATTGACAGCTACGTCTATAACCTCATTCATATTATATTTTAATCCTGACAGATTAAATTTACTTGCTGCACCCTTTAGTAATACGGTAATCAGGATGTTAAACTAAAACTATTAACATAATAAAAAGAAAAAAGAGTACAAATGTTTTAAACCTCAACCAATAGAGGCCTTTTAGACATCCAACCTTCTCTCAAATCTTCCAAACTTTGAGTGCGATGAAAAAATGACGCCCCCGCTGAAATAAAAATTATACTAAAATACTTACTCTAATTTGTTGCTTAACGTCACATCAGCACAAATGCGTCTATTTACTGACGCGTTATGAACTGTGTGTGTGTATAAATCAAGTGAT
>JAQIXG010003138.1:0-15663 GCA_034700105.1 Oconnorella tubifera
TTTGGCGTAAATTTATTTGCGCATTGGGTCGCATTTATTAGGCGTTATTTATCGACAGGAAGTAGAATTAAATATTTTCCCTCGCGGATTTAATATTTTATTTTAATAATAATTTTATTATTATTTACATAGATCGTGTGTAGCAGGGGTTGCAAAGCATCAGCTAAACAACAGCTGAGCCATAAAGATAGCATTGGATAAATAGCTTGATCGTCGACAGAATTTTTGTATGGAGGGATCATGTGGTTATAATGGAGTAAGTTATTGGTGCTTTCACAAATAAAACGAGCAGATTTTATTGGCAATACTGCCATACCATTACTTTTATATATTTATAATTGAAATTGAATGAATTACATAGAAAAATTTAACACTATATACTGTATAGAAAATGTCTTAAATAAACCCAATATGTTGAAATGAAGCTTATATTAAATTACATATTAGGTCTACTGTTTAAGTCATTAGTACTGTATCATTTCTCAATTATAGCAAAATTCACAAAGTTATAGCAATGCCTCTTAATCCTCTTAACTATGCAGAACTATCTGATATAAGTTTAAAAAGAATATAACATTTAACTATTGCAATTAAGTTGATTGCACTGTATCTGAATGTTCTCTTCCACATTTTTCATAATATATCTTGACTGCATTACAAAGGATGGCTGGTCTACTGTTATTTTGCAACAATGTGATGAAGCTTCCACTGGGCTTGCTGCAACTCTGTCAACTCTTCTTGAAGTTCTTTCATGTTCTTCTCCAACTGATCTCCAACATTTCTAGCAGCACCCAACTCACTCTGATGTCTAATTAATAACAAAATCTTTACTTATGTATAGTTATATCAAGTTAATAAAATGGCATAACTTTAAGATTCTTGCAAGTATCAATTGTGGAAATACTTTAAATTCGAAAATAATTCACAACTAGTTTTCAGTTTTTGATTTATACTACTCACTATAAGACAGATTAATTAATTGTTATTTTACACTGCAAAACTGTACACTTTTGAAGTGGCTTACTATACTCACTTGATAAATTCTTGATCTGTCCGTGGGGCACTGATGATATGACTTTTTTCCATTTCAAGTGTCTCTCTCTTTTCTATCTCATGCACAACTTGAAGTTCAACATCTGAATAAATTCAAAATTACACAATCAACTACATCGAAACTAGAAATTGAACAAATATCAGCAGATGCAATATTAGTGCTTGAAATCTTGAAAGTCATGTAAATCAATGATGCAATCCATTAATTCGTTTAAAGATTTTGTACAAATCTTTGACACTACTGTGTTAAATTATTGAGTGCAAGATAATTCTTTCAGAGAGTTTTCCTTATAAATGAATTACAATACCTTTAAGCTGTTGTTGTAGACATTTAGTGACAACCATTGCTTTATCAAGATCATTTCTCAATCTTGAAACTTGAGTTTGATTGTTTGCTCTCAGAATCAACTCTGAATTTTTAGTAATAAATTCTTTCATTGATAAACCAGAAAATAGTAAATCCATCGGTCAATTGAATTGTTAAGAAAAGAAAAGAAAACATAAGTAATGAAGTAAGTAACATTCCTTTAAATAAAATACAGAGAAATATCAAACTGTTCAATAATAATGATAAAATTTGAATTTTATACAAGGAATTGTATAATGTAAATAGCATATTAACCTAGTTTCATTGTCTGCTGTTTTTCCATCAACTTCTTAAGTTGGTCCATAGCTTCCACTTCCCTCGCACATTTTCCATCTATGCACAAATCGTATCCCTCAGAGAACTGCTGGGAATGATGGATAAACATTTCCCACATGGTTTGCTTCTTGCACTCAGCTGCTTCCTGCACATAGAAAACATCTAATGAAAACTGTAACTAAAAATACTAAAACAGCCAAATCTGGGCTTAAAATATAATCTATTTCTCAAATAAACTATCTTGTTCCTTTATGTAATTCTATTATTATGCAGCCATCAAGACTTGATCTAGCAAATCTATATTTAAAAATGATAGCAAAATTTATTGCTTAAACTACAATGATGTAAACAGCTCACAATTAGATGTTGAAGTTGTCTGTTAGTGGCAGCAAGTTGTTCTTTTTGATGACTGGATGAAGCAACGTCTGCTCTCAGAGCATTGTCCAAACTTGTTGCTTCAATCAATCGCCCAGTCTGTATAATAATGCATTATAATACTACCTACATCAATAAATCAACCAAATTTTATTTTATTATTGACTTAAAACATCTTGTTCAGCTGCACATTGGCTTCAAAAAAATGCTTTGACAGTGTAATTGTCCATATTACCAACGAAACACATAAAACTACACTTACTGGGAACTAATATAAATCTACAGCAGTACATGATAAGACATTAAATAAAATAAACAAAATATATTGATAGTATTAATGAACCCGTTTGCCAATTTGCAGCCGACTGCTCTGTATCTTATCCTCTCCTTGCTTAATGTTGCACTTTATCTCAAGTATAGCTCTATCAACTGCAAGATAAAAGCAACAGTTAACAGTTTATTATATTACTATTAAATTTGATAGAATTATTAGAATATTAATATTAATTTTATAAAATTTATACACTTAGGTTATTTGTACTACACTTGGCTCATTTATGGAATATTATATTAGCCTACCATGAGAGAATTTAACTTTCTTTAATCCTTAAACAAATAGTCTAACCTTCATTAACTTGCTGTTGTTTCTGATCAACCAGTTTCTCAGCGTCTGCCAGCTTTTGAAAAATTTGTTCAACTCGCTCCATTATGTAATATTGATCGTTAATTTGGTGTAAAGTCGTTCGGAATATAATTTGTGTAAGGTCTTATAAATATTCGTCGGTTTCCCTTAAAAACTATCCTGCAATTGAGTTACACTACCGTAAAATATTTTCATTTGGTTACTGACGTTCTACCCCGTGTACCGATACATTTGTTGTCATAAATGAAGCTTTAATATTTTATTATGACGGGGGAGAACTTGGTGCTACTAGAAAAATCAGATGTTTAAAGAGGGGCTTGTAGCGTCTGATGTGATTTACAACAAATAGTCAACAAATTATAGTAAATTTGAGATTACATTCATGCCTGAAATTCAAAGAGATTTAAAATGACAGCGTGAAAAGTCTATAATTAAAAATAAATCAATTCATTATAACAGCATATTTAATTAACAAGTCGGAAACAAATTTTTTAGTTTTATAGTTTAAAATAATATAAATGTTCAGTTTTAAATCTAGTAACTTTTATTTATTTCTGATAAAAACTTTCTAATTTAAGATTCTTCTTGGCGTTGATTCAAAATTGATTCATGTATTCGAGCCATAATATCTGAAACAATATTATAAATTAATTATTATCAAATACTATACTTTAGTAAAATACATTACACCTTAACAATATTTCTATAATGCAGAACATACAATATAATATATGTCAAACCATACTTTACAGAAATGCTTTTTATACCTTTGTTATTTTTCTATAATGCAAACCATACAATATAAAGATTTGTATCAAACGATTTAAATTAGAATTAAACAATTCTATTAAATAATAACACATTTTCAGCTCACTTGCGAGTTGATCGTGACTGTGATCAACAGCCCAAAGAGCAGGCAGATGCTGCGGTTTCATCGTGTCCAAAAAATGCTGTCGCCACATTCGTTCAAACTCAATCAATCCCTCCTGACTAATAACAAGCTCGACCACTTGTCTACCGTGGTCCAAGCTCGCATCGCGTTTACATCTATAATATTAAATTCATCCAGAATGCCAAAAACAAAATTCGTCCGATTAATGTTAGTTAATATTTGAATCATTATTTGATAAAGATTCGGGTCGTATTATTAAGTTAAGTCATTTCTCATATCGCAATTTATTACATCTTAGTATAATTATAAACCAATCATCTATTGTATCTCTGTAAAATGAGAAACATAAAATTCTGATAATCAAAATTGCCTTATTGTAGACATATTTGGAGCAGGACCTAAAAAATAAAATTGAAATAGCTAAAAAAGAAACGATAATACCACAGAATAGAATAACAGAAAATGCAGATTAATAGAAAAATCAATCATAGAAAATATATTGATTGTAAAAAACTGGTAGGTCAGGAAAATTCAAATGAATTCCAATAGTTTTAAGTATATAATAATAAGTATATTTTACTTTATGCGTAAATTTAAGGCGTGATGGAGAATTTCCTTTGTAACTTTTGGCGTACCGACATAGTTTCTGACAACTTGTTCTAATTCTTGTCTGCGTTGAGCTGGAATCTTCTCACAGCCATCGGACAATAGAGCTCTGTATCATTATCATCAATCCATCATCATTATCATCATTTACAAGTACAGGTTTTGTCATAAAAAGGATTCACTGAGTCGAAGGTCTGTGAGAGAGAGTGATCATCAGTTCAATAACAGCTCTTAAAATTAGAGTAAAGAATTTGTTTATTAAAATATATTTCTAATAATCTTTAAAAAAAGATTACATATATTGAATCTATAAGAAGTATAGTTATCTTAGCACTATTGAGTAAAGAAACGCAATAAATATTACTTGATCTTCACATCTTTGATGGCATCTAAATAACTAAAGATAATCTTAAATTAACTTAGGAGTTAATTTAAAAACAAGACATTTCAAAAATGAAGAATTTTACTGCAATTTTACACTAATTGCACGATAGAAACTAATAAAAAAAATTCTAGCGATAAAAAAATATAAATTTTCACAACTGGACATATAAACTATTTAAAACTGCAACATACTTTGCTGCAGATCTCACACTAGCTAGATAGAATTCAGCATCAACTGTAGCGCTATCTTTATGTTGTTTAGATGAGACGGGCTGACAGTTAGAGAGTCTATTAGTAAGACATTGCCTGACTTGCGAGTCAAAACAATTACTTCTCTGATGACATAGAGTGCAGAGGAGAACAACATCGTGCGATTTATGTTCTTTCATTTTTGGCGGAAAATGTCTAAATATACAGAAATCATAACAAGAAATAAATAATTGTAAACATTATAAATATTTTAAATTAAAAATTACATGAAGCAGCACTTATAATATCTTAAATATTTCTTGATCTAGTTCTTTTATCAAATGTTCCAAGGTCTATAGAACTGGATATAAATGATAATTATTCAGCCTGTTAAAATCCTTAACCTGTTAAAATTGTCCTGTGAGAATTATGTTCGTATAAGGCTACAGACCTACACACACACACACACACCCACACGCACCCGCACTCATACACGCACAAACACACACACAGAAACATACAAATGCACAGCAAGGCACACAGTAATGGAATATTATATTATAGATTCCAAAACATAAGAGATCATCTTATAGATTTAAATAATCCAAAATATATTCTTGACTAACTTTCTGTACTCATGAGGAATGACACATTTCTTGATGTAAGATTCATCTGACCCGCACACCACACAAATATTGTCCTTTTCCTGCAAGTAGTAATTTTGTTCATCCAACGGTCGACCTGATGGTTCAAATCTAAGCTTAACGGTCAACGGGTCATCACTGGTCTTATCTGAAAAAAACATCCAGATACAAAAATGGTTTTACTATTTTATTCAGTGAGACACAACACATCATCGTAGAATATTCATATATAAATATAAAAACTAAAATTGACATGAAGTAATACTGATCGAAACTAATTTAAAAATGAAAAATTGACTCTTACTAAAGATAGTATATTATAAAATTAAATAACATTTTGTTCAACTCAGGCATATATATACTTTAAGATACAAATGAGGCTGAATTAAATTGATGCAGTCTTTTTGAATTTAAAATTATAGTCAGTCGATTATTTGTAAAAACAGACCTACAATAACTGTCAAATAATCTACTAAGTCTAACATAAACAAAGTAAACATGTTCATTTTGTGATCATTTTTTTTCAACCCAAAGAATCTAACATTTGAATAGTAGTATCATAAAACAAGTTTTAAGATAAAACAAGAACTTTTTATTGTACTATAATAAATAAATATTTAAATGTAAATCAATATTTTCACCTAAATAAATTTAGGTGTAAAGTCTAGAATTACCCGCAAGACCTTTTTCCAAGTACCACTTTGCTTTTCTAATGTCGCAAGTACACAACACTTGACCATCAGGCGATAGAAGCCTACAGTTGTAGTAGAGAGGGGTCTTACGCACAACATACGCTCTGCTCAGTTTAATAGAGTTAGGATCAGGACTAGAGCCAGGCTTATTGATTTGATTCTGTTCATGGAAATGTAAATATTTAATATTCCTGATTAGGCTTTATATAAAAGAAACAAATCAAAACCAACACCTTTTTAATTTGTAATTTGACACATTAAATAAATCTATAAATGACAACTTTTTCAATTTGTCTTAATATGCATAGAATGAACTTAAACACCTTTCTAATACGTAACCGTATTACTTTGATAAATAAATTCTAATACAGAAATAGTAGAAGTACACAGAATAAAGTCACTTAATCACAGAAGTTCAGAAGTCCTATTAAAATACTAGTTTTTTTGATTGAAATTTTACGTTTCACTATTTGAAATTTGATTATGATAAAGTCACAAAGTAGGCAAAATAAAGTACACAGAATAAAGAGTCACAATGAACGCAATGAAAGAGAAAATCAAGAAATTTGTGAATAAAAAAAAAATATATATGAATATATAAAAACGACCTTATGTCCGCTATTTGTTGAACTGAAAGGCACATCAACTAGCCCCTGACATCTAGAAACTGCGCATTTATTTAGCAACAAACTCGATGCATTTATTTCATTTTCAGCAATAATCTCACTTTTTTTCCGACTGCTTTTAATGAGAGCCCAGAATATTTCAACTGCGGCCACAGCATCAAGTGCTGCGTAACGAATCTGCGTTTAATTTACACAAAAACCAATATCATAAATTTTATAAACAGAACATCAAATCGAAAATAATTACGATTTAATAGTCCGATTAGAAATTTAAAGTTATTTCGATCTTGAAGCTAATCTTAATTGAAACTGATTTGAAAGTAAAAAAATCCTGACGTATTTGATAAAACAACTTGAAGAAAAAGATATTAAATTATAAATTTAGTTTAAACCATGTGTATATGACAGTACAAAGCAGTTTAAACAATAAACAGTAAGTTAATAGTTTGAGCAAATTTGGCAAATAAAGACAAAATTTGTAAGACAAACGTTAAAACATTCAAAATTAAGCAGTTAAAAAGTGTATATTAGTTTTACACTTTATCGAATTACGTTTAGTAGTGAGATTGTAAATTAAATACCTGTTCTGGTGATAACTCACTGGCTTCCCAGTCACTTCTTCTGACTCTAATATTCTTATCAAGCTCAACACCGAGTACAGATTCAGTCAGACTTTTAAGTCCAAGATTTCTAAAGAATTACATCACAAAAAGATAAATTAAGATTTCCTTACAATTGTAGTTTTTATACTCTCTAACTGCTTAATTTTAAATGTTTTAAGGAGTTTTTGAGCACGAGTCATTACTGGTTATAAATGTTTTATCCACTAATAAGCTTTTTAATGATTTTTTTTAGTCTAGCCTTTGAATGTAATATTCACAAGAAGAATACATTCTTGTGAATATATTACATTGTGAATATTGAATGAAATATGAAAGTAAATGAATTTACTTTCATATTTTGTTAGTAAACGATAATACTAACGAGGGAAGATTGAGATCAGATCGTAATGCTAAATGCCTCAAATCAATGCACCCCTTACATTCGAGGCCATGATCTCTATACAGTTTACGAGCATCATCCAAGCAGGCCACTCCTACCTTGAATACGCTACAGTTAAAACTACATTTAGAGCAATAAAACAAGTTAGTATAAAAGAAGTGAATAATTAACAATTCTTAAAACAATTCTTTACGAGTCTAAAAGTACAGATAAAAAGATGAGCAGCAAAACTATAAAGTTTGCAGAATAACATTTACTATTTTGTAACTTCTAGGTTAAAGATAAGATTAGCCTAACAATAAAAGTTAAACCTAACAAATTGAAGAATATGAAATATAAACAACATAACGAAATATAAGTTAAATTATGTACCTAGAATCAGACAATAGTGATTTTAATGAATCGGGAATTATATCAAAGAGACAAAGATGAACTAAAACACAGAGTCCAGAGGGAGTGGCTAATTGTAGAAGAGAAACACGACGCGGCACACCGGCATCATTAGACCACTCGCAGTCAAAACCCAACACCTAGTAAATAATAATATAAATTATAAATATCTAATAGATGTCCATATATTTACATCTAGTTGATGTAAATAGATTTACAGTGACTTCCAAAATGGTAAAAATATACGTTGATACAGTTCAAGCCGAGTTGATAATACAAGGTTATAACATTTTAGAATTGTACAAAATAAAATTGTGTAACTTCAGTTAAATCTTAAAATACACGGGGATCCAGCAAGCAACAGTAAAGCCATGCGTAGATTTATTCGTTGTAGTTTTTAAACTGTATTTTCAACAATTTCGACAAAGATTCTATACGATTTCTACAAAATACATCCTGCAGATAGACTATGCATGTAGAACTAATTGATGATTAATTGATTACTGATCAATCAACCTTTGAGATAAGAAGTTCTTCTGAAAGTAGATCATAAGCTCTGCACCATGAAGTCACGTCATTGACTATAAGAACCGAAGTAAGATTTAATTCTTTAGTCGCTTTCAGCTTTCGTCTTCGCTTTAATAACAATTTTACGGCTGCACCTATCAATCGAAAAAATTTAAATATAAAGTGTTTAAAATACAACAAAATAGCAAATAGATGTTGATCTTAAAATGTAATTAAAAAATGTTAAGTTATTCTGAACAACACTTGAAACATAAAAACTGTCTCAAAAACATTGAGATATTTATATTATATAATACATACATACATAATACATACATATTACAGCATATTACATACATATATACATAGAGATCCATACATCTATACATACATATCCATACATCTATACATCATATACTAATACATACATATTATAGTATAATATTACAGGCCTAATCTATTACAGATTCTATGAATAGTGTTTTTCTATTCATTAAATTAATTTTTATAAATAAAACCATAAATTAGAGTAATTATTGTTATTATTACAGATTTTCACCCAATTTACCAGATAATGCCGAAATTATAAGAATAGAAAATATAATTTTATTTTCAACTAGAATTCTTGTTGTGAAGAGACACATGTTGAACGTTACGCAATATAAAGATCTCGTTATTTTGAATTTTATTATTTCATTAACATAAATTTATGTAATTTATGTATAATTTATGTATAATTTATGTATAATTTATGTATAATTTATGTATAATTTTGTATAATTTATGTATAATGTATGTATAATTTATGTATAATATATGTATAATTTATGTATAATTTTGTATAATTTATGTATAATTTTGCATAATTTTTACATTTTTTGTGTAGTATAATTGACACAATGGCAGAGGGAGAGAAAAAAGTCAACGAGGGTATAACCACTGATAATGCGATCCTCGGGGCCAAGGGCGACAGGAGGGAAGTGATCGAGGTGGAGAGCAGCAGCGGGGGATCAAGTCCGGGGGATGACGAGTCAGGGGACGAGGGAAGGAGTAAGGATACTTGGGTGTTTTATAGGGATAGGGACGACTGGAAGGATGTGGTTCCTATTCGGCAGGAAGACGGACCGTTTCCTGTGGTTCAGATAGCTTATACGGAAAAATGTACGATTTATTATATATTTGTTTATATAAATTAAATAATTCATGAGAAATTATTAGATGAGGATGTTTTAATTAGAGCCTACATTGCTTTAAGATCGTAAAATATAAAATAAAAAGAAGAATTAATTTTCAATGATTTTTATGCCAGATACATTTTATTTGTACAAATTATGTCGTATAAAAATCTTGTGTGATTAGTTATATATATATATATATATTTCTATATTATTTATTGAATTTATGAAATTTAACGCAGTCTGTGATGTCTACGATTATTTACGCGCTGTGTTGAAGAAAGACGAGAGAAGCGACAGAGCGTTTAATTTGACGACGGATGCAGTCACTTTAAACTCCGCTAACTACACTGTATGGTATGAAACTTTAGGAAAAAATTGAACTTTTATTACAGTTAAGAATAGATAAGAATTGTTATGTAAAAATATAAGGTTTTATCATCTTGATGTGTTGCAAATATTGCGTTAAAATTATCAAATTATCGCCTATGTTATGTATAGTTTTATATTTTTATAATAGTATATCATTAATTTATAGTAATTAATAGAAACCAATAAGTTTACAACAATTATAAAAGCCTATACGAAACAAAACTATTATATTGTATCGCTGAACTGGCTAATGTAATTACGACTTTCATAGTTCATAAGTTATATTTATAGCTAAAACAAAAAGATACAAGTTTCTAAATGTTGGAGTCTGCAATGTCAAGATAAAAATAAATTGTTGTATTTGAAGGCAGTTTAGACGAATCCTGTTGAAAGATTTAAAGAAAGACTTGCACGCGGAACTGCAGTATATAACTGAAGTTATTGAAGAACACCCCAAGAATTACCAAGTCTGGTCAGTTGCGTAATTGTCATAAAATTTAAATGATATGAAATGCTAGTTAATCAGTTAACGTAAGAGTGTATCATTGCATTTCTCTTGCAAGAAACTAGAATAGATCTGTATTATTTATATATATCGTGTATAAAATATGTGTAGTATAGAAGTAAAAGTGTGCAATACGAGAAAATCAGCGAAAACAATTGAATTTTATTTGTGTAGAAAGAATAATTTTATAGTTTCTAACTGCAGTCAACTGCTCCGGTGAAATTTATCTTTCTTCTTTTATTCATTATTTCTATTCGTTTCTTATTTCGATTACTAACCTATATTATTTTTTAATAATTTTATTTTTGTACCCTCCAGGCATCACAGGCGCGTTATCGTCGAATGGTTGCGCGACCCTTCGAAGGAATTTGCGTTCACCGAACGCGTTTTACGTTGCGACGCTAAAAACTACCACGCGTGGCAGCATCGACAGTGGGTGATACAGGAATTTAACGCGTGGGACGGTGAACTAGAGTACGTCAATAAACTGATAACGCAAGACGTGAGGAATAATTCAGCGTGGAACCAGCGTTATTTCGTTATTAGTAATACAAGCAAGTTTAGCGATGAAGTCGTTAAAAGAGAAATAAAGTTAGTCTTGGATGGAGGGGGATTGTTATTTAATTTTTTTTTAAAGGAAGGAATAAGAAAGATTTTCAGATTTTTATTGTAGTAGTACTAGTAATTGATGTTTGTAAAGGTTCTATAGAGTGATTTTATATTGAGTTAAATATCGCAAGGCCGCTGTGTTTAAAAGAATGATGTTATTTTCAAAGACTAATGAATCGGACCAATGAAATGATTGCAATAACTTTATGCTTTGTATGTTTTAACTTAAATTTGTTCCATACATATTTTCAGTAATATGGAAAGTTAAAGTTACGAGATAGATTGTTATAAAAATGAATGTGTCTGTTTTTGAATGATTCTGATTAAGAGTAAACTATTTAGTTTGCTATTTTAGCTACACACTGGATCAAATCAATATTGCCCCGCATAATGAAAGCGCTTGGAATTACCTCAGAGGGTAAAAATGTAATTTTTATAATATTGTTTGAAGTCTGCTGCATTTTAAAAATTGAGAAATTTAAATTATAATATATAATATATTATAATTAATATAATTATAATTATTAAGAGATATGGTAGACACAGATGACAACATGTGAATGAATTTTACTTTACTATTAGAAGTTGCTGCAATTATCAAATATAAGAAATACTGAGTTATGTTTTAAAGATATGTTCTGATAATTTGGTAATAAAATGATAAAAGTAAGATTGTTTCTTATCTTTACAATTGCTGTAACGTTTTTTTAAATTTCCCAGAGTATTGCAGGACGGTTCATTAAGGAATGCCACCGTTGCAAAGTTCTGTGATAACATGCATGACATTGAAGGCATCAGATCTCCTTATTTGCTGGCGTTCATGATCGACGCTAATCAAGAAACATTGCAAGAGATGAAAATAGGAAAAGAGAGAATGACTTTGCTCGAAAAAACTCTACAAGTTAGTGCAGAATTAGATTAATTTTACGTTTAGAGTCTGGATTACCATATTTTATGCTGTCGGAGACATAGCGCCTTACTAAAGGTTGCAGCTAGTTAGAGTAATAGTGAGCTATCCGGGATTTGAACCTGGACCTATCGATTTCGAATCCAGCGCTCTAACCACTTCTGTAATGGGACTTGATGTTAACTTTGATGTTATTTATTTAAATCTTTATCGAAGATACTTTTTATGTAAAGAGACAGTAAAGGAACTGTTTGTGCTGATGTAAAGTTATTCAAACGAATGATGTCATTTTAATTTCGTGTCATTTAGATGTGTTGTGATCTGGCAGAAATTCACGACACGATACGTCGCGAATACTGGCTTTATACGTCGCGCGTGCTCATGAGCACCTATGGCGAACCAGTCACGAACACCGATGACATTAACACCGTGCCAGCTACTGAACCAACCAACATCTCTATGCCGGATATTTCTATGTCAGAATCGAGTAACGTCATTGTGTCGTAAACTAATTGAAAAAGTTACGCAAGTCTTTCTGTATGATGATAGCATAAGATTGTGGACATTGGGTATTGTTTGTTTTTTTAATACTGAAGATCTTTTCTAGTTTATTTCTAAGTTTATGCTAAGAAAGTAAGAACTTTTTCCACTTTTGTACGCAGAGCGAAACTATAAAGTTGTTTCTAATTCGATTCGATATAAATTATTAAAGTTTTGATATTTTATATAATTGGAAATTAAAACATTTTGATATTAGATATGCAAGCTGTTTATACTCGGAGTAATAGATGTTGTAATTTAATTTAGTGTATTCATCTTTACTTTGATGCAGATTTAGCGGAATGTCTAAAACGGAAAATGTTAAATTTAATAATTTGTTTAAAATGGGAACCTGAGAAGCCCATTTGAGAACCTTATTAAATCAATTTTGTTGCTTAACTTAAATTCTTTAATTTAATAAACAACGAACGCATTGTTACAATTCAGTTCTATTTTCACGCTGTACAATTTATTAATAATATGATTATATACAAAGAATGCTAATATAATTTACAATGTAATATCACGATACAGTATCTCTATCTTATAGAGATAGAATATATCTAAAATATATTCAATTTACAATTTTCGCCTTGAAAATTGCTTGATAGACATTTTCGTAGAAGTTGCATTCAAATATCATTGAGTATCAGTCGTTGTATCATACAATGATTCAATAGGAAATAGTCTATCAAACAAATTTCCAATAGTACCTTTATCATTTACTCTATATAACTCTATATAGTTTGAAATAAACTATTTACAGTCATTTTTTACTGAAATAAAAATATTAAAAATGTTGTATACACTGTAAAAAATAACAGATCTCAATACTTTCTAAATACACCATATGATTAAAACGTACAACCTAATTAAACTCATTAAATACAGATTTATTAACAACCTTATTGGTTACATTTCTCTTTAAAAACAAAAACACCTATTAATTAATATCACTGGTTAATACGTAATGCACTGTCACTAAGCATAGTTTCTCAAAATGGGAAAATGTACAGTCACATGATTAAACTAGCAAATTTGATTACATGATAAATTTCATTACGGTGGATTGCAATGACAAGCAAAATGCAATTTTGATTGAGATTATGTCAACAAATATCAATTTCAATTAAATTAAATATCAATGTATAAGTATCAATTGAATATAAAGTTTCAGTCAGTCATTGGTAATCGTATAAAAACATACCAAAATCATACGATACTTTTTCTTGGTTAGGTAAGTATTGTGCATTAAAATCATGAAATAATTATCAAATGGAATCTCCATAATACAACATTTAGCCTCTTAATTATTAATATTATTTATGTGACACCCTTTAAATTAATAGTAAAAACTGTTGCTTGAAAACTTGACTAAAATATCATCGTGTTCCAGCTTCTAATGAAAATGTCTACACAACTCAATTACATCTAATTATAATGGAAAGCCTATTCTAATAAACTTCCTACAAATATGGAAAACAATGAGAGAAAAATTGAATTAACACATATTGAAATATTTTCAAATCCTATCTTGATATGTATACAAATAATTAAGTAATAATATACAATTATACACAATACTAACTGCCGTAAAATATTATCAGTACAATCAGCGTATAATTTATGTACGCAGGATTAGAGTATCTGTTTTTGTGTAAATAACACATCATCATGAAACTTTAAGCTATTTCAAGATTATGAAAAAAAGAGCACTCGAATCTAAACACTCGCACTTAGTAACTTTCCAATCTGACCTACAATGCAATATTATGATTAAATCAAGTTTTATTCCTGGAAAGAAATTAAGATACATTTTCATATAAAAGGATAGAGGTCAATGAAATTTGAAGTGACAAATTTTAAAATAAAATAAAAAACGCATCCTATATAAAAGCAACAGCCATGAATAATTGTTGTTAACATCGGAAATGTTACACCATAAACTAGAAACATTTTACCCCTTATAAATCAAT
Source organism: Oconnorella tubifera (assembly GCA_034700105.1). Lineage (NCBI taxonomy): Eukaryota > Metazoa > Annelida > Clitellata > Enchytraeida > Enchytraeidae > Oconnorella > Oconnorella tubifera. The sequence goes on from JAQIXG010003138.1 coordinate 14,731, forward strand.
CGATATTAATACAACTTAAATTGATCAAATTGTTTTATTATATTACGTCATAAAGTAGACTTGTGTAATGTGTCACAAAAGCGGTATTATAAGCATTAAAATTCAGCATGTGTAGCACACTCATAGTACAACCCTACCAGAAACATATTATAGCATATAACCCATATATTTTGTATTCAAAACTCTGGTATGTATTAATTAGTATTATATTATTAATAATTCCTCACAATCGGATCGTAGTTTCAACAGTGATCAATTGAAACTTCAAAAAAGTGAGAATACCTAAGTCTCACTTATGTCATGGGTACATTTGCAAAGCATTAAAAAGATCAAATTAAAATACAGTTATAAATGAGATACATAGAGCAGCAATTAGACCAAACCAAGCTATTAACCTTACAATATTACTAAGTAATAATCGCCTTAAAGGCTTACGGTAAATTATGCTTCTTCAATACGAAGTTTCTTTTAATTTAAGCTATACTATATATTATGCTTCTTCAAAAATAAATAATCTATTTTTACATAGTACATCAAGCTCATTTACTAAATAACCAAATTGTTTCGGAACATTTTGTTTCTGCATGAACAGAAATGTGTAGAGATGGTCACTCGATTAAATGATGTTAAATAAGCTTACCTAAATAATGATCAAATAATATCATCTGGTATTAAAATGTACAATGCTACTGGATTTATTATTAATTATTAGAAGCATACAAAAAATGTGACGATTCAATAATAAAAATGCATGTGTTCTTGTTAAATGCGCATAATTCTATGTAACGATTCCCTTTATTCTGAATATATACTTATAATACATTGTTCAAATATACTGTATATATGATATACATATAACATACAGTATTTATATGCACTCAAATGCGTATGATTGCAAATCATACCTACATATATGTATAAAACATACATGTA
>JAQIXG010003139.1:0-15655 GCA_034700105.1 Oconnorella tubifera
GACAGTTTGGTGTCAGGAGAAGTGGGGAGGTGGGTGGGGGTGGGGGAGGGGTGGGGGGGGATTGTGTGTTGATATGTAGTGGATGGATGGCTTTATTGAGTGAATGAATGAATGATTGAATGACTGACTGATTGATTGATTGATTTATTGAATGAAGGAATGGATGAAAGAATGAATGATTGACTGGCTGATTGACTGATTGATACATTGATTGATTGATAGATTGATAGATTGATTGATTGATAGATTGATTGATACATTGATTGATTGATTGATTGATTTAGGTCTATGTTAAGAGAGCGTTAGACCGAGAAATGATTAGTGCATATGATCTAACAGTGCTAGCGACAGATGGCGCCTTTGTTGCTACGACGACAGTCAGTGTCGCTATACTTGACGCTAATGACAACGCTCCTATCTGCCATCAAGTACATTATTTAGTCTTATAATACTGTGCTGATGTGACGTTGATTGACAAATTAGTGCTTTTATTTTATAAGTAAGTAATTATTAAAACAGAATGAGTTATTTTCTTGTTTAAGTTTGAAACATTCACTCATCAGTTTTACACTTTGCAACATTTTTGTGCTGATGTGACGTTGTTGTTGTAGAAGTTATACAATCACTCTGTGCTGGAGAACACTGCGGTGGGATCACTTCTACTTAAAGTGATTGCAAGTGATGTGGATGAAGAATCTACTCGTAATTCCAGACTGGAATTCCACCTGGATCATGAGTCAGCGGAATATTTTATCATCAATAAAAGAACGGGTCGGTTGGTTTAGTTTAATTTATTAATATAGTAATGATGAAGGTTGACTCAGCCGTCCATTGTAATGACAGATAAAATGAGTGGTAGTTTTGTCTGGGAAAGAACTGTCTTGTCTTAAATGATCTGATACAGTAAATGAACGTATAAGCAAACCTTAAACTTAACCCTAATCATAACTTTAACTCTAGGGTTTAGGAGGAGGGGGGAGGTCAATTTTTGGATACCTTTTTAACGCATCTTATAAAATTTCTTATTTTAAAGGTTGTTTTTTTCTTAAATTTTTTTTCTCATTTATTAAATTTGATAAAAAATGTATTTTTGATATAAATTAATTTTTTTCTTATTAATAATAATAATTAAAGCTATTGCTACTATTTCAATGTCTCCAGGCTATATGTCCACAAGGGTCCCTCTAGACAGAGAGACCCTAGCGTCTCATCTCATCAAAGTGACGGCACAAGATGGCGGCGGGCTGACGTGCACTAGTGACGTCATCGTGACGTTGAGTGACGTCAATGACAACGCGCCAAGGTTTATGTCATCCCACTATGTAGCGTCTACGAGAGAGAATTCTGAGACAACAACACTCATAGCGCGCGTCTCTGCTGTAGACTTAGATCTGGGAGTCAATAGGAAGGTAGCACTGTCGGTCTCTCTCTCTGTCTGTCTGTTTGTCTATTTCTCTGTCTGTCTGTCTGTCTGTTTGTCTGTCTGTCTGTCTGTCTAAAGTTTAAACGCTGTATGTTTCAGATTCTCTACAGTCTGTCCAATGACGATCCCCTGCGCAACACTTTCTCTATTGATGCGACATCTGGTGTCGTGTCTCTGCTGCGTGGACTAGACAGAGAGACGCAAGAGACGTATAATCTCACTGTCTACGCTATCGACCAGGTCCAGAGACTTATCTCTGTCTCTAACTCAGTTTAGTTTAAGAATTAGTTCAGATTTTATACGAGTCGTTCTTAAATAACAATCATTTACTGCTGTGTTGAGAGTGAAGCGTTCACTGATCACTTCATTTATACGCACAATTCAATAAATAGGTGCATTTGTGCTGATGTGACGTTAAGCGAGAAATAAATAATATTGGTAGGGTTTTTATTTTAATGAGGGTAGCACTTTAGTTTGATTTACAGATTTTTAGATGTTGTGTATATAATTGATATAAGTGATTAATTGGTTGATTGATTTATCGGTTTGTCTATTGAATGATTGATTATTTGTCTGATTAATTGAGTCATAGATTGATTGATTGATTTATTGAGTGATTGATTTATTGATTCATAGATTGATTGATTGACTGATTTATTGATTGATTGATTGACTGATTGACTGATTGATTGCTATAAAATATTTAATTGTGTATCTACTACTGCAGGGAAGTCCAAAGCTGACGTCATCAGCGCTAATAACTGTCATACTAACTGACATGAACGATAACGCGCCAGAATTTGAGCGACACTTGTATGTCGTGTCGGTCAGTGAGTCCGTGAAACCAGGTGTCAGTGTCGTGCAAGTCTATGCCACCAGTCGTGACATCGGTGTCAATGCTCTGATGTCATACTCTCTCTTGTCAGCTGATAGCGAAAAGTGGTTTTATGTCAACGCTAGCACGGGTAAGTTCAGTGACATGCATTCAGTCATTCAATCATTCACTTGTATGCTCTTTCATTCATTCATTTATTCATTCATTTATTTATACACTCATTTAACCATTCATCATTCATTTGTTCATTCATTCATTTCTTTATTCACTCATTCATTCATTCATTAATTAATTTACTCATTCATCTATTCACTTATTCATCTATTCTTTTATTTATTTGTCCATTCATTCATTCGTTTATTCACTCATTCATCTACTTAATCATCTATTTACTTATTCACTCACTCATTCATTCACTCATTTATTTATTCATTTATTCAGTCATTCATTTATCTATGTATCAATAATATATTTTCCTAAATCACTCTTATTTATTGCACTTATCTAAATGACGTAACTGTTCAGGCGTGCTGTCTCTAAATGCCAGCCTGGACTATGAGATGATCAGTTCATACGTCGTCACAATAGAAGCGCGTGACGGAGGCACTCCCCCCCTCACCAGCACTTGTGTCGTCATCATTAACGTCACTGACGCTAACGATAACGCGCCTACATTCATGCAGCGTCTGTTTGAGATAGACGTCAGAGAGGACGTCGCCGTTGATTCTAATCTTGTACAAGTCAGTCGCTATATATCTAATTATAACCATAATTCTGACCATAATTTTAACCATAATTCTAACCATAATTCTAATCATAATTCTAATCATAATTCTAATCATAATTCTAATCATAATTCTAATCATAATTCTAATCATAATTCAATCCCCAATTTTAGCCATAATTCTAATTCAACTTCACATCTATTCACTTTGACCATAATTCTAACCGTAATCTTTTTTCTAATTCTTAATTCTAACCCTACTTTTATTTTAGCTGTAATTCTAACCTTGACTCTAATCATAACCTCATGCATAACTCATTTCTAATTACAATTCTAACCCTAATTCTAACCCTAAGCGTTATATTAACCATAATTCTAATCTTTATTCTAACCCTAATTCTAACCCTAACTACATAGAAATGTTGAACCTTTGTTCAGCTTGAAGCAGTAGACATGGACACTGCTCTGAATGGTCAGATAACTTATAAGTTGGTCAGCTGCAATGGTCAGACTAGCTGTCCATTCACAGTCAGTCCACTGAATGGTCAGCTCATGGTCAGCTCTCTGCTTGACCGAGAAAAGGTCAGAATTTATTTACACTCTTCATTAAAATTTTAATATTTGCTATAACTTTAATTAAAATAAATAAATCTATTTAGCGATTAAATCTATAGCTAACTAGTAATTTTTGTGCTGATGTGACGTAGATACCGAGCTACTCGTTGACTGTAATGGCGGTGGATGGGGGAGAGCCTGCGTTGAATACAACGACACAAGTGACCATCACATTGATTGACATCAATGATTCACCGCCTGCATTCAATAACGATAACTTTACTGCTGCTATACAGGTATAAAGTTATAATTTTGAATGATTAGGGTTAAGATTAGGGTTGGGTTTATTTTATTTGTGAATTAACAATGTAGTGTTTATGTTTATAGGTTAAAGCTTTATTTTGTTTTTAGAATAAGGTGACTAACCCTAAAACTAACTTCAGATTAAATCTGTCTATCACTTAAATGTCACATCAGCTCAAAAGAGATACTTAGAATTTGTTAATTTTAACTTTTTTAATATTATCGAAAAATGTATAAAATTGTTGAGTTGCATGTTTTTCATTAATGCTAACTTAAAGGTGAATGAGACGGGCGATCCTATTGGACGATCAGATGTAAGTGACTGCCAATAGCCATTGAGCATTTGCTTCTTCTTTATTGCCTTATCAATAAGATGATTTCATTGCCTTATCAATAAAATGATTTTGCTTCTATTTGAAATATATTAAATAACGCTTTTTTTAATTTGATGTAATTTTTGTTGATTTTTAATTTAATATTTTTTGATTGATTCTTATATGAGTAAGTTTTGTAGTCGACTGGTATTTTATGCCTTTTTTTGTCATCATTATTATCATCATCATGATAATAATGATGATAACGATGATGATAGTTTGGTGGCAGTTGATTACAATTACCTTATTTATTTGTTTATTTATTTATTTATTTGTTTCATTTTATTTATTTTTGTGCGATATATGGATATCAGTTTTTATATGCAACAAATATTTTTATTTGCTTCGCAGACTTTTATATAACAGTTTCAGATTTAAGTTTTATGTTTCTAATTTTTGTTCAATGCGCTTTTACTCCTTATCCATTTCTACAACTTTTAGTCGTAATTATTCATGCCGGGTGAGGGGGGGAGGAAGGGGAGGGGTGTGGAGGGGGAGGGTGATTCAGATATAATAAATCTGTCTTTTATAATCATTTTGATTTAATTTTCATTTGAGATTAAATATGAGTTTTATTCTCAACATTTTTTATTGACACTTAACCCCCCCCCCCCTTGTCAATCCCAATGAAAAAGTATTTACTGTGTTAAAAGTGAAGCGTTCACTCATCACTTAGTTTCTATGCACACACACGGTCGCAACACTTCATTACATAGACCCATTTGTGCTGATGTGACATTAAATACGATAATTGATACTGCAAGGTCGTTATTTCTTCATACTAAACTTATATGTTATTATTTTCATATTTGTTTAAATGTTCCAGGCTGATGACAGCCTAGGAAGCCTTGTACTGACCTTGGACGTGACTGACCCTGACCTTGACCCTAATGGTCAGCCCTTCTCATTCAGCCTCATCTCAGGCAATGCCAAGCAAGAGTTCTCTGTGGATGATTTTGGATCAATCAGAACAAACAGCAAGTTCAACCGACAGATACAAGACACGTACCAACTAACAGTGCGCGTTACTGATAGCGGAACACCTGCTCTATATAGTGACGTCATCATCACCGTGGTGATCATAGAGGAGAGCACTACACCCCCCATCATTACTCCACTCATCATATCTGTCACGACACTGGGGGACAGCTTTCCAGGGGGGGTCATAGGGCGTGTCAAGGTGAGTCATTGTATGACATTTTGGGAAATAATTATGATGTTAATTTAAAGATTTATTTGATAATACTAGAATGAACCAGTTAAAACTGCTTTAAACCAGTTTAAACCGGTTGAATAACATCAAATCTATGTAGGCTATTATGTAATAAACTAGTTTAAGCCAGTTATATTCAGAATAAACCTGAGTATATCTGTTTATTAAACTGGATTAAACTAGTTTGATTCAGAATAAACTTGATTATTCCATTCTATGAAACCGATTTAAACTAGTTTAGTTCAGAATAAGCTTGAGTATATCAGTTTATTAAATAAGCCTGATTATTTCAGTTTAAACTAGAATAGACTGGTTATTTTATTTATTTAATCTAGGCTATAGATCGCGACTCGTTTGATCAGCTGACATTCAATATCGTCTCAAATGAGCACTTGTTTGTGATTGGCTTAAACGACGGCATACTGCGCGCCTCTGATACGCTTGACACGGGGGATTATGTCATCAACGTGACCGTGACAGACGGACGTTTTGTGCGTGACACAGAAGTGTTGCTATCAGTGGAGGGCATCAGCAGCGATATGATAAGTAACGCTGTCGTAGTGAGACTTGGTGGCGTGATGCCTGAAGAGTTCCTGGAGACAAGTATGAGACGATTTGTGATAGCATTGAAAGCTGAGCTGGGAGTCAGGGAGAGGGAAGTCAAGGTAAGGGGGGGAGGGAAGGGAGGGGGACGTCAAGGTAAGGGAGATAGGGAAGGGAGGGGGACGTCAAGGTGAGGGGGGGAAGGAGGGGGAGACTAAAAATTTATTTTACAGTACAGTATTTATCAGTCAATTTTTTTATTTGTCAAATTTATGTTTTGTTTTGGTTTTTTTAGATTCTCAGCATTCAGCCCGCGTCTAATAAAGTCTTCACGCCTGATGACGTCACGTCACGACGTCGCCGTGACGTTGAGGTGACAGAGAGCGACACGTCACGCGACATCGACGTGTTGATCGCGGCTCAAAAGTCACCAAACAAGTTTTTTACTGGAAAACAATTAAAGAGAAAGATAGAACAGACGAGTGTTTCTTTAGAACAATTGAGCGGGGTAAAAATAGTGAGGGTGACAGGTAGTGTGTGTGCAGAGAGGGAGGTGTGTGGGGAGGGGGAGTGTGTCTCTACTTATAGGTCTGTTTGGATGTCTACTTATTTGTCTAACAATCTGTTGCTTCTTTGCTTGTATGTCTGTATACTTGCAGATCTGTTTAGATGTCTAATTGTATGTTTGTTGTATCTCTACTTGTATGTCTATTTGTCGGTCTACTTGTATGTCTATTTGTACGTTTGTCTATTTGCATGTATACTTGACTGTCTGTCTGTCTGTCTGTATGTATGTTTGTCTGTCTACGTGTCCCATCATTCATTATTTGCGTTCACTCAGTATATTACTGAGTCATCTTCTATTTGTGCTGATGTGACATTGTTGTTATTTAAGGTTTCTAGCAGAAGACCCTGTCACTCTGATGACAGACAGAGAAAGTTTTGTGTCGTTGGCTTATCAAGTCGGTTATAAGTGTCTCTGTAAACCTGGATCATCAGGTTAGGGTTTATAGGGTAGGGTTTACTTAGGGTTAGGGTTTAGTTAGGGTTAGGGTTTGTATATATGTCTATATGTATACTTCTTTATGCATACAGGTGCCCGATGCACAGACAGATCTGTCTGACTGTCTGTCTGTTTATGTATACAGGTGCCCGATGCACAGACAGATCTGTCTGACTGTCTGTCTGTTTATGTATACAGGTGCCCGATGCACAGACAGATCTGTTACTGTCTGTCTGTTTATGTATACAGATGCCCGATGCACAGACAGATCTGTCTGACTGTCTGTCAGTCAGTTTATGTATACCGGTGCCCGATGTACAGACAGATCTGTCTGACTGTCTGTCTGTTTATGCATACAGGTGCCCATTGTACAGACAGATCTGTCTGACTGTCTGTCTGTTTATGCATACAGGTGCCCGATGCACAGACAAATCTGCCTTGCTGTCTGTCTGTACATCTGGTCTGTGTAAAGAGCCTAAAGTCTGTCACAGTGAAGGACAGACTTACACTTGTACTTGTCCTGAGGGGAGGGGGGGAGAGGATTGTAAGGACATCATTGAACCACCATGCAATGATCTGGCTTGTAAAAGTAAGAGTCATGCATATATGTCTGTTTGTCTGTCTATCTGTCTGTCTATCTGGCTGTTTGTCTGTCTGTCTGTCTGTTTGTCTGTCTGTTTGTCTGTCTATCTCTCTGTCTCTCTGTTTGTCTATCGGTCTGTTACAGAGCTGGCTTGTAAAATTCAAGTTAGACTTATGTATAGAATGCATTTATGTCTGTCTGTCTGTCTGTCTGTCTGTCTGTCTATAGAAGACAAGCCACTAACATTCTCTGGCTACAGCTACGTTCGTTGGCGTCTCACTGTCTCAATGGAGAGACGTCTCAGTCTCTCTCTAGACATCAAGACTGTCCAACAGAAGACAAGACTGATGCATGCAGTAGGCAGAGTCGACTACAGTGTACTTGAGGTACTTCAGATATTCCGTACTTCAGATTTTCAGTACTTTTTTGTACTGGTGATGTACTTGGTTTATTCAGTACTTTTTTGTACTTGTTAAGTACTTTATTCAGTACTTCATTTTACATTTGTTAAGTACATTACTTATTGCATACTTATTGCTTAGCATCAAGATACTTGGAATAATTTTTCTAATTCAGTACTTGTGATGTTGAATACTCGATAATTTACTGCATTCTTAATTGTCAACTCTAGAAGTACTTTGCTCTAAAATGACATACTTATTGACTTATATTACATATACAATGCCTCGCATTACATACATGGTATTACATATATTTCATCATTACACAATTCTTATTCTACTCTTACTTTCAGATTGAGGATGGCAAGCTTCAGTATCGCTTTGATTGCGGTAGCGGTCCAGGCATAGCGCGCGTTGATTCAATGTCAGTCAATGACGGATATTGGCATAACGTCGTCGTTGAACGCATCAGACAGAACGTCAAGATCTTCATTGACGGTAAAGCTCTCGCACAGGGTACAGCGCCTGGCGTTCATGATGTGCTGAATCTCGACAGCAATGATGTCTTCTTTGGCGCTGAGGTTGAGACGCTAGCGCATGGATTTGAGGATGTGAGGCAGGGATTTGTGGGATGTATGAGTAAGATAAGGATAGACAATGTGGAGCTGCCAGTGGGGGGGAGTTCATCCGTAGCGGTGCTGCAACATATGCAGGATATAGAGTTCCATTGCAAGGGTAGCTATATACCGGGTATGTATATGTATATGTAGTTGTATGTGATATACATGCAGCTGTATTATCAGTATTATATGCTGTATATGCTGTTGTGTATGTAGTTATATATCTATATAATAATATAATAATTAATGCCTACATTAATTATATATAATTAATGTATTTATCTGCATATAGCAGCGTATTATGTATTATTAATGTGTTTTGTGTATTTTACACAGTTTTGATGAACTTTTATACATTTAATTTCTAATGTAAAATATTATTAAATAGAAATTAAGAACAACTTACAAATAATATAAAATTTAATACAAGTTTCTACATATTGCCGAGTTGTATAAACTTAAGCATCACACCATCCAATCATGTATCACCTTAAATCATTCATCCAATCAGAGAAGAGTTTACGTGTTGTCAGGTGTGTGCAGTAGCAGTCCATGTCGCAATGGAGGGTCGTGTCGCCCTCTGGGTAGTGACGCCTTTGTGTGTAAGTGTCGCGGACGTTTTAGCGGCATCGTGTGTGACATCGACAGCAATCCATGCGCGTCAGATCCATGTCTCAATAGCGGTATGTACTTGCTTTATAATAGTAGTACTTACTTAGTGGTACGTATTTGCTTTTTATACTTAATGCTCGGTGTGTCAGGTGTATCATCCATAGTAGCATTGAGTAGTAATCTAGATACTTACATGTAAAGTCTGCAAGTAGGTCTAGGCCTTTAAGTAATATGACTACAAGTGTACTTGTGTACTAGGTGTGTGTAGTAACTTGGTAAATGAGTACAAGTGTACTTATGTACTAGATGTGTGTAGTAACTTGGTAAATGACTACAAGTGTACTTGTGTACTAGGTGTATGTAGTAACTTGGTAAATGACTACAAGTGTACTTGTTCGGGGCGACTAAAAGGAAAGCGCTGTGAATTGACCTCGTACTGTGATTTGAATCCATGTCGGCATGGTTCTCATTGTATCAATGGAGGCAACTCAGCACTCTGTCAATGTCTAGACGGCTATCAGGGTACGTTTTAAAAATACTCTCTTTTTTTCTTACCAGGGTACGTTTTATAAATACTCTCTTTATTCTTTTTTTTCTTAAAATTAATTAGCTTTATTTCTAAAGTATCATTCTTGTATGATAAATTGTTAAATTAAGCGTCTTACTAAAAGGTGCAGCAAGTCATGCAATAATGTATAGAAATTTGACACTCTAAACTGGACATTAAGGCTATTATTATGACTATAGTTAATTAATTTATGAATGATAGCGTTAGACACTAATCGCTAACTTAGCGCGCTACTGTTTAGGAGAGTTTTGTGATCGCGAGATCGATGAATGTCTCTCCAACCCTTGCCCTAGTGGCGCCACCTGTCATAATCTACTGGGGAGGTTCATTTGTAACTGCACGGCGGGTGGTAGGGGGAAACTCTGTGAGGAGGGGAGCAACTTTCCCGCCATTTCTTCCAGTTCTTGGAATAGTAGGCCTGAAGAAATTATAGGCATTGTGGGTAAGATTGGGTTTTTATATATGCTGACATCTGGTGTATGAATTTATCTAATCCTATTTTCTACATATTATTTTATCCCCAAATTGTAAATCTAACTATAATCAATATTAATACTAATATCATTAATTCTATGATATATCCCCCCCTCCTGTACAGTTGTGGTGCTAGTCTGTCTGATCAGCGCAGTACTCTTTATATTCATCGTACGTTGGTGTCGACACAAGCGACATCGTGGCTCACAGCGAGGCACTAGCCGTTGTAAAGCCGACGATGAATGCAGTCTCAACTCCTACCCCCTAGCGCGCCTCCCCCCTGTGTCCTGCAATGGGGGGGATATCATTTGTGATGGCGCCCCCGCTGAACGTTATGAGAATGGTTTCAGTGTGGGGGCCCCCAGTCCCAGGCCCCCTAGGATCCCCAAGCGCCCCGTGTCGTACACCCCGAGTGAATCAGTGAATACTTTAAGTAACGTCAACATTGGCGACATGGCACGCAACTACGGCAGTGCGGGGGATGACTTAGAGAATGCAGGGGTGGTGAGGGGGGGGGAGGGGATTGAAATACCGGCATTTTTGAAGAATTTAGACGATTTAGAGGCAGTGGGGGGGACGCCAGTAAGCCCTAAGAGGGTGCTACCCCCCACGCCTAGGATGGGGGGGAGGGAAGGGGACCCCCTACTGAAGGAAATGAATAATTTAAATAAAGAAGAAAATTACTATAAAAAACGTAAGTATTGTAAAAGTGTATCTAGAGTTAAATATCAGGATTTGTTTCTTGTTTAAATTTAATATATTATTTTCATTTAAATTTAGCTTTTAACTTTTTTCTAACTGCTAGAATTAGGCTTAGGATTATTGTTAGTGTTGTGATTAGGGTTAAGATTTCAGTTAACTTTATGGTATAGTTAGAAGTAGTATAATATTACAGCTTGTTAGAATAAAGAAAATATTTTGTAATGTCCCTCAGATCCGCGTCACATGACTAAAGTGATTCCATCAGTGAACGGATCACTTCAAAGTCTACAGCTCCTTCACGGGGGGCCAGTGGGGGCCTCTGCCGTCAGTCTACCCATCTCTGAGTCTGAGGATGATGCCCAGGGTAAGGGATTTTACCCCCACAGCTAAATTATTTTCAAAATTTCAAACAAAAAATGAGTAATTTGCACTTAAGTCCATTCTGATGAGTTAGTCTTTTAGTTGTGAAGTGCTATTTATAGTCTACACGATTTCGTAGCATTTTAGAATTTTTAGTAGCTAGACTTCTGACCAGTTTTATAAGCCCGGATATATCTAATTTAAAATCTAGTTTAAACCTAGATTTAGCTCAATGTGTAATATAAAACATTGTTGGATTTAATGAAGCCTTCATGAAACTGGTCATTGATAATTCTCATTTTCATTTTTTCTAATCTGCTGATATTTTTTGAGTCCTATTTAAAGTTTTTCAATTTCTTCGGTTCAATTTGTTCATTCTTCTAGCAGTGACCAAAAACGTTGAGGGACCACCAGGTAGTAACAGACCCTCCCTAGGGGGGGGCAACACTTCTCTTCATTAACATTGTTACATGTTCTTCTTTTCATCTCTAGAGAGAGGCATTGTTTGCAAACAAGCCCCGCCCTTTAATCCCGTAGTTATTTATTTTAGATTAGCTTTAGTTGATTGTTAGGATTAGAGGTTAAGGGTTTAGAATTATGGTTAAGGGTGTGATTAGGGTTATAATTACGGTTAATCTTAGAGCAAGGGTTTGGAGTTGTCAGTGAAATGTGATTAAAAGAAATGGGCGGAGCTTGTTAAATACAAGGCCTTTCTACAGAGAGTTGTTTTTTTTCACTCTGTTAAAATTAATGAATTTGTTCATTCACTGCATGTTATCTTTAAACTGAATTTATTTTATTTATTAATGTATTTATTTAATACAATTTGTTTTAATTAAATCGTTTCAATTTTACATTAATTGTCTGAAATCTGAATGTTTGTCAATTATTTGATTTATGATTTTATTTCTTTATAATTTTATATCTAGTTTTTACGTAATAATTCATTTTTAGTTTCACTCAATCAGCATGACTTTGTCTTTCTTTAAATTAAAATCAAACTCACTTAATTCTATTATAAAATCATTTTGCATGTTAATAATAATAGACTTAATAATAGTTCATTCACTAATTTTTTAATTAAAATATATACTAAAAGTACATTTTTACTCCCCTGCTCCCCATTTGTTCAACACATTTGTTAGAAGTTTAAAGAATTTTAGTTTGAGTTGTATTGCAATAAATAATTGATATAATAGTAACGCGTTCAATTCATTTATTTTGAGTTTATGTAAATTAATTCATTTTGATATTCAGCTGACAGCATTAATTGGACATCAGTTATTATATATATAGCATTTATTTTATATATAGCATTTATTATCTTTAATTAATTTAAGCTACATAATTAATTGCAATATTTTATTTACGGAGTTTAGTGAATTATTTTCATTAATATTACATCATTTGCTATCGATGATAACTTAGATTAATATTACATTATTTGCTAACGATGATTACTGAGATTAATATTACAATATTTGCTATCAATGATTACTTAGATTAATGTTACATTATTTGCTAACGATGATTACTTAGATTAATGTTACATTATTTGCTATCAATGATTACTTAGATCAATGTTACAATATTTGATTTGATGATGATGACTTGACAAATAAATTTCCTTTAGGCTACCATTGGGACACGTCTGACTGGTATCAACCAGACAACCTCACCAACCCAAACAGGCACAGCGCTGACAGCAACAATGCATTTGATCCCGCAGCACTCTTTGACCCATCTAAGTTGACCTCTACTCAAGGTCATGACACTGAAGGTGAAGGTTACGAGTCAGAGTACGTAGGTGACTCAGAGTACGCTGATGATAATGATGATGTAGATGATGTAGATGATGATGACATGAATGCTGCCTTGTACTCAGGGTCTGGTTTGGACTTCCAGCAGATTCTAGCGATGAGAGATGAACTCAATTATGATACTGAGGATGATTTTAAGGTTTCTAACATTTATTTATTTCAAAATAAACTAATCACAGCCAAGTATTTAGAATACAGAATTGTAATATTATATTGTATCAATTTATAAGATTCTGTCTTTGAGATGCAACTGTACAGAAGTTAACTGACAGAATCTTGATTCAAATTTTCTTTCTTTTAAGGACCATTCTTACGCCCCCTCCCGAGGCCTCCACGACTACCTCCCACCCCCCATGCAACTCAACATTTCCCAAAGCAGTGGTCTACAGGGGAACGACCCCCCCCTCAATTCTAACTTTGCCAGCGCTGACATGATAAGCAGAGACGATGAGAATGATGTCATTCAGTACGGCTTTCCTTTAATTCACCAAGCCCCGCCCCCCAGACCAGAGAGCTACACAGACACTGAGCCAGGCATGCATTTATTGGATGAAATGAGTGGGGGGGTGGGGGGGGGGGTCGACGTCTGATATTTCAGGATTGTGTGAGATTGAAGACAGTGAGATGAATGAAGAAGAAAATTTATTGGATCAACTTTTGTCTCGCTCTCGCACTAAAACTGACGTCTAAGGGGAGGGTGGGTGGTTGTGATTAGGGTGGTTAGGGTGGGGCAGAGAAATTATTTTTGGGAAGCAGGGATGATTAAGAGCTTTGTATGTGTATGAAGTCATTAATTAAGAAATTAGTTGTATTAGTAGTTAATTATGAATTATTAATAATTAGTTAAAGAGATAATTAGTGCAGTGACCAGGCATTTACTGGTGTTAATTTGTGATGTTTTTGTTCTTGATTAAGTTAACATTTTTGCATTTCAGTTAATGATTCTGTTTACAGTATGTAACATTATAAATACTAATTGAATGTTGTCAATGAATAGAAGTCAATATTTCAGTTGATAACCTTTCAAGAAGTGCCTGCAATTTATTTTAATTAAAATTAATAATTACTTTAAATATTTATTTGCTGTTAAATTAATTTAATTAATTAATTAGTTATACTGAATACAGTGCCTTCGATGCAATGCATAAAATATCAAGAATATATTTAATTTACGTAAATATATATCAAATATTGTTCATTTATTATTAAATGTATACTTTTTCTCCCTAGTTTAATATTTGATTTTAATTTAACTTTTCATAAGGGTTAAACTCAAACTGAGTTTAATAAATAAAGCTTGTGATTCGTCAAGTCAATGAGAGCTGGTCTAAATGCTACGTTTTGATTGGCTAGGAAAGTTTATATTATTGAATGAGAACTTTGCTGGGTTTAATTATGGCTATTACGGTCTTGACTGAGTTCTAATCTGCAGCTAATTTTTTTATTTTTACGCGAATTTGATAAAGCTTCATTTATGTTTGAATACTTAACGCGATCACTTGAACTGAAGTTATGCAAATGACTGAAAAAGTTTACGCTTAGCAATAATTGCAGTTTTCAAAAGCTACAACGTAAAGAACACAAAACTATATTGTATTACTTTCATATAATTGTATGTATCGACAGCTAATGGTGATAACCATCAAAAATACTTTATTATTATTTAATTGATTTAATTACAAGTGTGTGTATATAAATCTGTGTGTGAATGATTATATTTTTACATATTATGCAAATAATGAGTTAAAATTTTGTTTTTTTCTCTCCGTCTACTTTTTTTGAGTATGTGGCCAGATTTTTAATTGTGTATTTAACTTGCTGTGCTCATTTTGTTGTATTAATAGCAAATAATAATAAATTACTAGTCTTTTAGGATTTCGGTTCATTTTCTAATAATTTCAACTTAAATTTTTCTCTTAAAATAACGTTTTGTTTTACTCTGTGTCTACATTGCTAATCCTACTGAAAATGTATATAATTATGCATAAAAAATCTTTTTTATCTTGGATATTTTATAAAGTATTACTTTGGTGAAATTTCAACGGAACGAAACTGTTTATGATTTTGATGATAGTTAAGAGACTGATTCAACTTTTTAAGTCGATTTAAATTTTGTGTGATGTCTAAATGTTGATTATAATATGTCTATGTATTAAATATTGTATGTAAAATAACAGAAAATATTGTAAAAAATATCTTGATTAAAAATAAGTTTGTATTTCTAATGGACGAGTTGCTTCGTTTTTATATATTCTGAAATTATAAATGTTATAAGTAAAGAACATGCGATCAATTTTGGGCAAACTTTAATTCTATCAATACAGAATCTATTGAATACAGTTTGACCCCAGTGCATCCCATATTATTCTAGGTTTAAAAAATGAATAAGAGGGGATAGTTCGCAATTAAATATATAACATTTTACACCCAGCGTACCCCACACTATTTGTTATAATGAATGAGGGAGGGGGGGGGAGTATAAATGATTAGACATTTACAGTGATGTATAAATGCGATTAAAGTTTATAATTTTGTATTCTGG
>JAQIXG010003140.1:0-15655 GCA_034700105.1 Oconnorella tubifera
CAGACAGACAGATAGATAGACAGACAGACAGTTAGATAGACAGACAGTCAGATAGACAGAGAGACAGTTAGATAGACAGACAGACAGATAGATAGACAGACAGACAGTTAGATAGACACACAAACAGTTAGATAGACAGACAGTTAGATAGACAGACAGATAGTTAGATAGACAGACAGACAGTTAGATAGACAGACAGAGAACATACAACAAAAAAAAGATTAAAAAAATCGCTACCAAATATAAATCATTTTTAAATAAGAAATATAATTTTTAAAAAAGTATCAGAATTTGAAATAAAACTAACCATCATTTCATCTAGGGCTCTCTCTAAACTTTTTTTTTCCGCGTGCCCTCTCTCAGTGTGCTTTATCAACTCCTAAACATTTCACAAAAAAAATATTCTTAAAATTATTCTGCGTACAATTAGAATTGAATATTAAAACAAAATTGAGAAGATATTTTTTATATCTTGGGGGAGGTGTGGGTGCAGGGGGGGGATAGAATAAAACTTTTGAACAAAGAGACAGACGCATTATCGCAAGATTATCCGGAATGAAAACAAAATTAAACGGTACCCCGACAAAAAGGCCCAGATCCATTAATCTAAACCGACAAAATGACCCCGTCCATTCATTTAATAATCCTAACAAACTCTCAACTTAACCCTAACCATACCACTAACAATAACTTCAATCCTAACCCTAATCTCAACTGTAGGTTAAAAACCAGGAGTTAATAGTAAGAGCTGATTTGTCGGGACCGTCTTGACATGATTTTTTGAAATGATATATAATTAGCATGACTTAGTAAATAAATAAATAATAGAAACCTTGAGTAGCAGATGATATTTAAGCACCCTATGTACAGGTATAGACAGTAAGTCTCGCAACTTAAAACGTCCTTCATTAGCTTTCAACTGACAATTCTATAATCAAAATAATTACACCAAAGAGATAATTTAATAGTGATAATAAAAAGAGAGACAATAAATTGATAATAAAATGTAAGGACAATAAAAAAGTGATAATTATATAAAAATAAAACATTATCAATAACAATAACATTATCAATAACAATAACATTGTCAGTTAACAACTGACAATGATGATGTCGACTATGAAAACAAATGATAATGATAAAATTACGATAAAGTGATTATAAGTGAAAATAAACTGACAATTTTTAATGATAATTTAGTGATGATATCTGATAATAAATCTGTACCGTGACACAAGTGTTGATTGTATTGCTACCGGCGCAAAGTTTGTCCAACAATTCCTGCGCCTGTAATAGATTCGAACAAAATTGTCCGTAGATTAGAAATTTCTCCTTCCACGAGACGAAACAGTCGGAAATTGTAAAACTATTCGAGGGGTGGGGGCGCGATTGACCCCCTTCCCTCTGCACCCCCCCCGCTGAACAGAGGTCAGTGTGGAACCCCGTGTGTATCACTTGAAGTTTCTGCAATACATTTCTTTGTAGATTAACGTCACATAGAGCACAAAAAGTCATACTAATCAATATGATATATTTTGGGAAATATATTATATCGATTTATTTCTAATTTATTAAATTATTTTATTTAATTTCATTAATTTATTAAATTAACTAAATAAACAATATTTTATATAAATAACTAATATTTTATTGACTACCTCGATACAAAAAAAAATGATGCTATGATCTTGCGGATACAGGACTTCCTGGAGAGGCTTCAAGAAAAACTAAACAAACAAATCAATAAGTAAATAATGTATTATAATATATAAATAGAAATATAAGAATTTTATCATATTAGCCAGTGTACTCAGTACTTCAGATAAAAATATTGCTATTTTACTCTTTTTAAAAAAATACTGCCCTCTGCTTCTCTGCCCTCTCCCTAACCCACCCCCACACACCCACCCCCCCTGCACATCCACACCCCGCATGACAAAATAGATGACAACTCCAACGGAATGAATACATTGAATATATATAAAAAATAAAATTACGATAATTCATCTTTATGATTAAAAAGTTTGCACCACCTCCCCCGACCCCCAACCAGTTTCGCATACATAAATATAAATAGTGATAAATAAACTAAAGGGTGCAACAAGTAAACAAATAAGCTTACGTCTTTTAGCATTTGCAACGTGTCGATGTAATTCTTCTCAGTTGATAGCAATTCTTTCACACACAGTTCACGCTTCGACTTTGTGGACATTGGATCCTATACCAGATTATACACATCATTACTTTTACTTGTGGACATTAGATACTATACCAAAATTAAACACGTCATTATTTTATAGGCATTGGATTCTGTACCAGATTAACTCATCACTTGTCTTAAGCGATGAATATTCACTCATCACTTTTTTCTAAACACACAAGCCACAAAATTAACACAATCCATACCAACTCAACACCGACAGATTATAATCAATAAATCGTCACAATAAATCGTGCTGATGTGATGTTAAACTATGCAAACTAACAATTAACTCAACAGCAAAATGAACTCTCGGTTAAGGTTACCTTAACTTTAGGCGCTCTGGTGACCAGTGTACCATAAATGGTATCAACGTCATCGTCTTGTTCACCGCTGACCGCACCATACAGAGGTTCTTCCTTAACACCACTACGTTCACTAAATAAAGAAAATATATAAACAAAATAAAATAAATAAATTAGAGACTCAGAATTCAATAGAGATAATTAAAAATTTGAATTAGAAAAACTAAAAATTAATTAATTAATGAAAATTAATTAGACATTAAATTTTAGTCATAAAATAAAAAATTGAAACCTGGCCAGGGTGGGGAGGGTGTTGTAATACTGCCCCCTCTTTGCTGCAACCATTGTCAGTGAAAATGGTCTGGGGACCGGGTGGCGAAAATAAAAATTATATATCTTAGATTCAGACTAAATAGATTTATAAGTATAATGGATTAAAACTATTTAAAAGTTCACAACTAGCAAAAAGTTCATTCAAAGTTCTTTTAAGAAAAAAATAAAATTAAAGTTGGGTTAATGTATTCAGAGTTGATTTGTCAGTCAATGTATTTAATATAAAAGTACACTGATTGAATATTCATTGAATAGTACATTATACTAATGATACACAAAATAATTTAAAAAAACAACTCAAATACAGACAATGTTGACAAAACTAACACAGTACTCACAGAATATTGAGTTTATGTGCATCTGAACTGTGAGACAGAACTGACAGAGTATTTAGGACCTGTAGAATTGTAAAATATACAAATAATAACAACGTGTATCAAATTTAACTAAAAAGGGCATTAAATTAAATTTAACCAGCAATAAATTAAAAGGGAATTCAATTAATCAAACAGGCATAAATTTAATTAAACGGGCATTAAATTCCAATGTGAAGCACCTTGCCAAAATCTTTCATTTCAAATAAATCCGATGCATCAAATATATCCGTCTCTTTTAAGCGGAAAACTTTTCTACAAGCCAGCAGGAACACTCGGATATTCTTTAGACATAAAAACTGAAATAAAACAACAGATTTATTCGTTCGAACACATAAAAATTTGTAAATTAAGAGGGGGGGGGGAAAGAGGCTGAAACAAATTAGAACCACATCATTAAGCTTCGTGACCTCATAACAAAAATTTGAGGGGGAAGGGTAAATTAATCCCTTACCATATTAATGTAATATCTTGGTTCAATTTTTGACTAGGAATACTTATGAGCCCCATATCTGAGACACTTGTGGTCTGGGGGAGAAGTCTCTGGCCTCTATGGTCCCTTACCTGAGACATTTGTGGTATGGGGAAGAAGTCCCTGGGCTCTATGGTCCCTTACCTGAGACATTTGAGGTCTGGGGGAGAAGTCCCTGGACTCTATGGTCCCTTACCTGAGACATTTGTGGTCTGGGGGAGAAGTCCCTTGACTCGATGGCCCCTGGATGAAGTCTATTCGCCAGGTTACACAGCAGGACTCCATCCAGTAGCGTCAGAGCGAAGTCAAACAACTGACTGCCATCAACAGCAGCGGGGGAGGGGCTAGAGGCGGAGCGTGCCCCCGAGGCCACGCCCCCTTGTAGGAGGAGCCCGCAACGTACGAGCCAATCATAGCCCTGCTTCCAGTCTTCTTTAGACGACATTTTAAACAGCAGGGAAAATATCCAACTAAATCACGCCAGATAGCGATAGTCTTTTATTTTAAATGATATAAAGTTTTATTTGCGGTATATTAAGTATAATATTTGATTTTTTCTATCGTATTAAAAAAAATCAATCAACCAAATCGCATTTTTATGCGGGGTGCCTATCTATGTACCAGAAAATGTCAAAATACGTTGAAAACATTTATATAATAAAAAAAGTACAACTAATCCTTTTAATGAGGGAAAGGGTATTCCGAAAATTGCACTCGTTTGATATTAATTTGCAATTTTAAATGAATGTTTTATAGTTCAACGAGGGAACGTAACTTGATATTGATGAAGAATTATAGGGTCCGAACAAATTTGGAGAAGTTTAGTTCGGGGAACCGAGTGGTAAAGGAATGGAATAAATTGTTAGAGACAATGGTTAGAGCGGGCGGTGTCAATAGCTTTAAAGGAATACTTGACAAATATCTAGGGATTAAGGGGGCTCGGATACGCCGTTGGCTTTTCCCCTGTTTTGGCTACTAATGCGGAGACCGTAGATCCAATTAGCGGCATCCAGCATCCAGTATCCAGTAGTATTCCTTCCCCAGTTTCCCCCGGTGAGTCAGTAACCCCCTTTATGAAATATTCGTTTTAAGTTCAAGCGGCGTGATTTAACAAAAAATTTATTTTGATTTTCTTGCAATAGTTGAATTTTTATTCGGAAATAAAAAATGGTTTTTTTTTGTTTTTTATTTAAATAATTTCTCTCTTTGCCTAATTTATTCCCCCCTTGTATTTAATTTCTTTATTTGTGTAGTTTAATTTAGATGAATTTTCGATTAAATATCGATATTTAATGATAATTAGACGCGTAGTTGTAATATCGCTCTGTGTGACGGAGCATTATAATGTAATTTATTTGAATTTATTTCATTTAATCGTTTTAATTTAATTGTTTTATTTTCAGTCCCGAAGATATGATTCGCGTACAACTATCTTTTCCCCAGAGGGTTAGTAACGTAATTTAAATGTACAATAATGCAGAATTTGACTAATTCGTGTTACATCGACTTTAGTTCTTTTCAATGTATATAATTTTTATTTTGAAACTTTAATGTTTAAATTCTCATGGGAATATAAATCTCATTGCTTGCCCCTTTTATAATAAAGAAATGTTATTAACTTGTTTAATAGTCACTGATCACATAATATCTTCACACATTGTGTATATTTATACGAGCACTATATTAACGCATTTGTGTTGATATGACTTTAGGTCGGCTGTACCAGGTTGAGTACGCCATGGAGGCTATCGGTCACGCGGGGACCTGTCTGGGGATCCTAGCGTCTGACGGTGTCGTCATTGCTGCGGAGAAACGCAACACAAATAAACTTCTAGACGATGTCTCATTCTCTGAGAAAATATACAAACTGCACGAGTGAGCGCGATACTTCTATCTACATAATCTTTTTTATATCATTTTAATTAAATAAATAATAGTATTTACAAAAATAATTGAAATTAAACTTTTATAGAAACATTGTGTATATTGAAAGATCAGATTTTTTCACTCTTTGTAGTTTATATTGTATTTTTTTTGAATCCATTTTGTGTAAATTATATTGCTATATTTAAAAATATTTTTGAAACGAGGCTCTTAATGATCATTGGGAGTAGTCCAACATTTAATCAGCCCCGCCCCCCTCTCCCTCTTATCACTCATTTTTATAAAATGTAACAATAAAATGTAAAATGAAATTGACGTGATATTGCAGAGACATGGCATGCAGTGTGGCTGGTATCACGTCAGATGCTAACGTTCTGACCAATCAGCTGCGAGTATTCTCTCAACGTCATCTGCTTCAGTATCAACAGCCAATACCATGCGAGCAACTCGTCGCTACCTTGTGTGATATAAAACAGGCTTACACTCAGTTTGGAGGTCTGTCTCTCTGTCTGTTTGTCTGTATGTGTGTCTGTCTGTCTCTCTGTCTGTTTGTCTGGATGTGTGTCTGACTGTCTCTTTGTCTGTTTGTCTGAATGTGTGTCTGTCTCTCCCGGTGTTTGTATCTATATTTTTCTGTCCATCTGTCGCATTGTCTGCCTGTGTGTCTGTCTGTATGTGTGTTTATCTGTCTCTCTCGGTGTCTGTGTGTCTGCCTGTATGTTATTTTGTCTGTCGCAGTGTCTGTCTGTATGTCTGTCTGTCCCATTGTATGACTGATGATGATGATGATGCTGATGATGATGATAATGATGATAACACTGACGCTAATGATGATGATGTAATGATGATAACGCTGATGATGCTAATAACAATGACGATGATGATGTAATGATGATGAAATAATGATGATGCAGGCAAGCGTCCCTTTGGAGTGTCTATCCTGTACATGGGCTGGGACGTCCATCACGGCTATCAGTTGTACCAGAGTGATCCAAGCGGCAACTACGGAGGGTGGAAGGCCACCTGCATCGGCAACAACAGCTCAGTCAGTTGACATCATCATTATCATCTTCATCATCATCATTACTTCTTGTTGAACATTACTAAAGGGTGCAACAAGTTGAGATATGGTTTTATAAGTTTTAATATTATCGTAGCGTCTTATTAGCATTATTAAAGGGTGCAACAAGGATTAATTTAAAAGTATTATTATTGTTGTATTGATGAATATAAATTACTATTATTTTGTTGTACTGTGTGTAATGTTAGGCAGCAGTGTCGATGTTGAAGCAGGAGTACAAGGAGGGCGCCACTGACTTGAAGCAAGCGCTGGAATTGAGCGTTAAAGTTCTCAGCAAGACTCTGGACACCAACAAACTGACCCCAGACAAAAGTAAGATGAGTTTATGTAGAAATGTTTTAGATTTATAAGTGAAGATTTATTGCGTTAAAGTAGTTTTGAGTGAATAATGTGTTGATTTAATACTGTTATAGGTAATTTTTGTATTTGTTTTCTGTAAATTGAAGGATTGGCTGGTTGACTGACTGGTTGATTAATTGACTGGCGTATTAGTTGACTGATTATTAGCTGAATGTGGATTAGATTGAAATACATATGTTTCATTGATATTCTTGTACTGAATGGCTGGGTGGATCATTGACTGACTGACTGACTTATTGACTGATTTATTGACAGACAGACTGACTGATTTATTAATTTTTACTTTTAATTTTAAATCATAGATATTTTATTGATTTATAATATTCTCTAAGACTAATTCAGTCAGTCTTATTGACTGACTTACTTACTTACTGACTTACTTATTGACTGACTTACTGATTGACTGACTGATTGATTAACTTATTGACTAACTTTTGTCACTATTCAGTTGAGATAGCGACATTGACCCGCGACATGACTAATGGCGTCACTCGTATCGCTATTCTCAAGACAGCGCAAGTGGAGGCTCTCATCAAAGCACATGAGGCTGAGGAGGCTAAGATAGAGGCAGAGAAAAAGAAGGAGAAGGCGGGGGGGAAATAAAGAATGGGGGGGGGGAGTGGAGATTTAGTGGAACTTAGTTAATATTTGACTTTTTAACATAAAAATCTAATTTGTCATTAAGTTTAGATGAAATTTGTTTGAGTTGGGTTGTTGTGCGTTACAGATAGAACTTGATTGATAAAATGATGAGACGTTAGCAATGCAGCAATTTATTATATTAAATTTAGTTATTATTTTAATGTAATAAATGTGTTTATTACAATAAATTAAATAAAGTATGGAAATATCATACAGTTAAACCTATAAATCAACTACAAATGAACATTAGTAGTGGAATAAATGAGTGATTGATGGTAAAAAAGGATATGGATTGAATATAGAACTCAAAATAAATTATTTCAAGTTACAGTAGATGAATTAGACTTTTATAAAGTTTATAATATCAGGAAACTAAATTTTTACATTTAAATGTAACTTTGTTTTGATTTAAGCACATTTTCAGTTATAGTAAAGTTATGAGGTGAATTGAATTATCAGTGTTTTGAGTATAATGAAACATTATCATAGAATCGTCATTGGATGGGGGGGGGAGGGGGTGTATGCGGGGCTCTTCCACTTAAAACTGGGGGGTTTACTTATATTTAGCGCGGGGAGGAAGAAGAAATAATGAAATTCCTTCGGGTATAAATTAATCAGTCTCTAAATCTAATAAAATATATTAAAAAAACTTTTAATTTTTTTTCAAGTTACTAAAAAATCAATCAAGTTACTACTGGACCCTCAAAACTGAGCAGAAACAAATGAAATAAGGTTTGCAAAAAGCTAAAAAAACTATTTACATCTAGTTGTAGTTGAATCAAACTTAAATTACATTTAGCTAAACACTTAAATTCACTTAAAAGTCTCTATAATTAGAGAAGTAAGTTTACTGATCGTTTTCACACTTGAGTCACAAAGCAAATAATTTCAGTTGAAGCACGTCATCATCATGTTGAGACGGCGGCCATTTTCTATGATGGCGATAGCGCAGACATCTTGATAAAATTTAAAGTCGGCTATTTGTCAAGATTTTAACTTATCCTAAAAGCTTTCAATTGATCCAAACATCTCGAGTAGACTCTAATTATCTTTAATTATCTGCAGAATTATCATCGTATGTTAGTTGGCCGCATTCCTTTCTAAACTTTATTTAATTATAATATATAGACCTTAATATCAATGAAAATGCTTGTAAAGAATTTTAAATGGGGGCGATTTCCTGACGTTTTTCTTTAGATTTTAACAGGGGGAGGCAAAAATCAACATTTGTTTTTTTTCATATCGCTATTATATAGGAGATATGAAAAAATCTAGATCGATATAATAGTGTGTAGCGTTATATTGCATTATATCAGATTCTATGGAATATACTAGAATATTTTAAAAGTGGGGGGTATGAAAATAAAAGTTCTGTATTGGGTAATGTTGTCCAAAATGTGATTATCGTTATGAGGGGAGTCGCAGTAGTAAAGCTAGAGGAGGGGTTTCCCGCAATGCAATTAAGGTACACTCTTTATTTATTTAAGAAAATATATTTCTTTCAATCAACCCCCCTCGCAATTTCGCCAAAATGTAGCCTACTTGAAAAATTAATTTTAATAAAAAAATTGTTTCTTCAGCGGACGGACTTTTTTTGTCCTGGGGGGTCGCCACTCCTGCCCCCTCCCCTTATTCTGCACCACGATGGTATACACTCCTACGTGTAGCAAAAATAAATTGCTACGGATCTATTGACAGATTAAAAAGGAGGGGGGGGGGGAGTGGAAAGGAGAGAAAGAGTGGGTATCCAGCTGAGCATTGTTGGCTGCGAAAGATAAGAAATATTATCTAAAGTGACAGATATGAGTGAAATCAAAGTTTACTTGAGATAAATGACAATCATGATTGATTAGATCTAAGCAGAGTGAATAATTTAGTGTCAATAACGGTGACTATTGAGATTGCAAAAGGTTTAGCTTATAAAATATTTGTGTATTTTGAGCCTAATATTTAGACTTGTTATTTAGGCCTACTATTTAGATCTGTTATTTAGGCCAAATATTAAGCCTAATATTTAAGCGTATTATTTAAGCACAGTAGCCTATTAGGCACGCAGTTAGGCTAAATGTTGGGCTAGTTTTTTTAAATGCAATCTGGGCCGGGGTGACTGAGGGCCTGAAGAGAATTTGATGATTATTTTTATTCTCGCCCACCCCACTCATAAAATATAAGCAGAATAAATAATTTAAAATAAAAAGAGTGCATAATAATCAGTGGCGTAGCTAGGGTCTTCTGTGCCCAGGGACAAGACACAAAATTTGCGCTCCCCAGACCCCTTCTCTAGGTTCCCTTGGCACTTGCAGTTGCCATTTGCCAAACAATGTAAGCTTACTAAGCTGTACTTGATTGACTTTTTTGGGAATAAAATTTATTGTAATAAATGTTTTTGGCACTTTTTGCATAATTTGCAATAGATGATAAATCAGTAGGAGAATCAGAAAATAATATATTTCTTTGAATCCATTGTTAATAAACTTAATATTCTTACAATAATTATTGACATTTTTATGATTTTTTGCGTAATGTTTAGCTTTAATTGCAACATATAAATTAAAATACTGAACAAAAAGTTAGAAACTGAAGTCGATGAAATTTTAATTTTATGCTATTAACTAATTATGCTCATAATCATTAATTTATTATCACTTTTTTGTCTGGAGAATGCAAACGTAAATATATAGATAAAATGTTTTAGCCGTGTACTAACTTAAATTTATTTTTCTCGCTTTTGCTGCTGAAAATTTATTAATTATGTCATCAAAATCAATCTGTTCAAGAACTTCTCGCTCTACACTGATCAGGGCCAAATCACTCAGCCGATCTTGTCCCATGGATGCACGAAGATAGGAGAGGATTATTTTTAATTTGCTGAAGGATCGCTCACAGGCTGTGAGCGATCCTTCATAATTATGAAGGATCGCTCACAGCCTCCGTATAAAAACTTACGATTGATTCTGTATAAAAACCAAAAATATTAGTTGC
Organism: Oconnorella tubifera; assembly: GCA_034700105.1. NCBI lineage: Eukaryota > Metazoa > Annelida > Clitellata > Enchytraeida > Enchytraeidae > Oconnorella > Oconnorella tubifera. The sequence goes on from JAQIXG010003140.1 coordinate 10,634, forward strand.
AGTCAGATTGTATTTAGAGAATTTTTGCTAAAAAACCTAAAATGTTACGGCGCTACTTAGTACTTGGCTGAAACGAAAATAAATGAAACGAGATGAAATTTAAGAAAATTGTTGAAATAATATCAAATCTCTAACCTTAATTATTATGATGATGTTAAAAAATTATGATGATGTTTAAAAACGCAGAGTTCAAGACTTGTAAACAGTAAACCGGAAATTATAGTACATATTATAGAAGTTGCTAAAAGTAGATTTATGCTATATGCGCTGACTAGCTGAAAGCCTGTCTACGACGGTCGGGACGAACATAGAAATTTGCCATTTTGTTCACTGATTTTGCGCCCCCTTAGCCCTGCGCCCGGGGACAGATGTCCCCTCCCGCCCCCCCCCCTCGGTACGCCACTGATAATAATGCTACAAAAGATACAGATGTATCCTATAGGCCTATTGGGCATAATATTACTTAGGCCTATTTAATCTTGCAATGTGTAATCTCTCAAAATTTTCAATGACTTTCTCTCCCATACTATCTTGCTCACCTCTCCCAAAAATATCAGTCCTCAATCAATCAATTAATCAATCAATTAATCAATTATTTCGCTCTAATAACGCTAAATCTTGATAAGTTATTGTTTTCTCATGACGTGTTTTCTTATCAACTCTACTCAACAAGTTAGTAACTAACTCAACTAGTTAGTAATCAACTAGTTAGTAACTCGAGAAGTTTATGTCACTTAACCAGCGAGTTACGACCTGTCACCGACGTACAAGTATAAAAAGCATCTCTCAGTTACAGCTACTCACTTTTCAGTTACAACTTTTTACTGTCTTCATATTTGGTAGGATTCTCTTTAATTCTATATAACATTAATGATATTATTAGGTTATTTTAAAGTTTAAATTGTATATCTAGTAGTAGCCTATATTCCTTTATAATAGCGTACAGTATAATACATAAGTTCTATACTGTATACATACACTGCGCAACAATTTACATATTTAAAAAAATTTGTAGTTTTTCTTAAAATTTATAATTCATTCGCTTCATACTGTAGTTTTAATTAAATTTAACAAATGATCACTGCTTCATGCATTGAATATGCTTAACTGTTATCTAATTCGTGTTAACAGTGAAAAGGACAATTTAGTTTATTGCAATTGTTGTAATTTATGCACCCGATATAGCTGTAGTTTTTCTTTTCTTATTTGTTTAGTTTTTTGTTGTTTCTTCACTTTGTGTGAACAAAAGATATACATTGACTATCTCACTGTCTCACAGATTGTATAGACTATAGGCAGGATGGCAGATTTTTTCACCCCCCAGGAGAAGGTGCAGGTGGCCAAGTTGTTCCACTCCATCGATGACAATCACAGCGGGGAGATCAGCGCGAGGGAACTGAGGAAGTTCAGCAAAGATATCGGTCATGACATCACTCTCGATCAAGCCAAGGTTTCAGTAACTTTATTACCTATCTTTTCCACCTTAAATTTGTTTTCTTTCATGGACTGATTTCCCTGATAAATGTTTTCCTCTCGCAGTTGATGGTTTGTCCTCACTGCTTGGGTGGAGCATGTGTAGTCTTGACTGATACTGAGGGACGTCCGCGACATCGTCTCTCGATGTCGGTTAAACAGGCGTTAAACTTTTATTGATTGATATTAATACATGTATCAAGCCTGTATTATTTGTACGATTCTTTGTGTTTATTTGTCAATTAACTTCACATCAGCACAAAGGGTCCATTAGTGATAGCTTATTCAGGTAAAAAATGATTTTTATCAAGTGAAACGCAAGTTTTTTGTCTGCGAATAGTAGGCCTACCAGCAATTTATATGCAAATATTTTGTGAGAGATATTTACAATAATTCTGATTTTTTTGAATCCCCCAATTCTAGTCTTGATTTGCCACCATAATGAAAATTATAGATAAAGACCATATTCATCTGTTCATTTAAATTCAAAATTATGCTTTTTTTATTTTTTTCAGGACATCTGTGACAAGCATGGTGGGGGTAATGGAAAAATGAATTTCGATCAGTTTTGCTTTGCCATTGGAGTGACCATGGTTAAACTAAAGGCGTAAGTTTAATATAATTTTTAAACTGATGTTTGATTGGGGGGGGGGGCTGTTTAAGTAAAAAAGATTGATCTTAGATTCTGGTTAAAATCTGCAAGGCGCGCGGTTATTACAGCGATTTCATTGGACCATTACGTCATCTGATTGTAATAACTTAGTGCTAGTACAACATAAAAACATTGTGTGATTTAACGCAATTTTAAGAAATCTGAACATATAAATAGAACATATGTACATATGTATAGAATCTTTATACACATATAGAATTTGTGCATAAAGTATATATAAATGTGTGCATATATGTATAGAATCTGTACACACAGTAAGACTTACGTATGGAATCTGTTCATATGTATAGAATCTAAACCTACTTATATATGAATACAATTTCTGCATATGCATATAATTTCTGAATAATGTATTCCTGTATATGCATACAATCTATAATAAGTAGTCTTTATAATCTATCTATACTGGATTCTCTAGTAGCCATCATTCGCTATATTTATGTTGTGTGTCTACATCTACAGGGCCATCATCCTGCTGGCTCTCTTCAGAGAACTGGACACCAACAACTCTGGCTACATTTCAGCCACCGACCTCCGTCGTTTGGTCCGCGAGACCGGTGCTGATGTGACTAATGCCGAGATCAACGCTATCATTGACAGAATGGACAAGACAGGGGACGACCTTGTCTCTTTTCCCGAGTTCGTCATTGCCTTTGCCGAGTTGCTGCGTCATCGTTAGTTTTGCAGACAAAACTTTGGTTGAGTTGTAATAAAAAGATAAGAGATAATTTATGGTATTTATGTAAAAGTTGTTAAAATTCTCACTTGTAACCTATTTAATGATCGTCTTTAGATGGTTAATGGAGAGTTAGATTTTAAATTATGATAAACTTGTCAATTTAGTTGAGTAAATTTTAAATTTAAGAAGATTTTGCTTTAAAAGAAATGTATTAAAATACTCGTTTTAATAGAAACTGTTTTTTAAATAGAACTAATGATAATTATCTACCAGGGTGTATCTATAATAGCGTGTGTATAAACCAAGCGATGAGTGAATACCACAAAACACAAAAAATAATATTTTTTGGAAATTGTTTAGCGCACTGTATTAAAATAATGATGACGATGATAATGATGATAAAGATGATGATAATGATGATGATTTTAAATCATAAATGTAAGACACAAATATTGAATTACAAAACATTTTAATGTTGATTCAACAATCCAATAATATATCGGTTTACATTCAGGAATAAAGTATATAAAGAGCTAAGGGCTAGATTAGACTAAAGATAGTTGAATATAAAAATAATATAAAAAAATGTCACAAAAAAGTAACCCCCTCCCGCCTCAATCATGCGACCCCGCAATAGTAGTATAGTCAAATTTTAATACTTTACATTCATTCTTTGTAACCAATTTTTTTAGGTCTATTAAATTATTAAATCTCAAATATGAAGCATCATATAGCATCATCTAATCTGCAGCTAAATTTTGACAATATTTTAATCCACTAATGAAATTACACGGAAGATCAAAATTAACCAGCAAACATGATGGAAGCATTACACATTTTTGGCGGCAGAATAGATATTTTATGTTTAAATTTAAAATGACATTTTTAAAACTTTAATTTTGAATTTTGCAATGCACAGCAAAAGAAAACCAACTATAGTACTCTTACAAAACGGCCCCGAATACATTAACCCAACAAAAAATCCTGTTAATTCATTGAATAACCCTAACTAACTTACACTTAATCTTAACCCTAGCATTAACCCTAACTAATATTAACTCAACCACGTATTCTAACCCTATCTCTAAGAATTAATAATCGGGGCCGTTATGACGGGTCATGCAAAACTATACTCTATAATGTTGCATCTAATAGCTAAGTTAATTAATAAGCGACCAATTAACTAAGTTATAACAAATTTAATCATCTTTGATCTAATAACAACAAAGTCACAAATGAATTAACAGTAATAAAAGTAACAATCCAGTGAAAACATAATTCATCACAAATCTAACCTATTTACAACACACTCTATATATAACAAACGACGTGATTGGTTAAAAACTTCTCTCACTCATCAGATCTATTCCGTGATTGGTCGGTAAGCTTTAGTTCATGACATATATTAAACCATACATATTCTATAATATAACATAGACATAAAATTTCATTGCAAAATGTATTGTAATCTATGTACTTAGAATTTCTCTAATTAGCATCAAAACATTAGTGTATTATTTAACATCACATCAGCACAAAAAGAATATTTAGTATCGCTTTGTAAACTGGACGTTTAGATTTATCTATATTTATATTTTAAATTTATATTTTAAGCATAAATTAAGAGAAACTTAATTCAAATTAAGAAAAAGCTAAATAACAATAATAATAATAATAATAATATGTTTCAATAAAGCATTAGAATTATACAAGAAAAATATTATTCTATCTACATCTAATTAACACGGCAACTTTAGAACATAATTACATCATAAATATTGAATATAGATTACACATTATAGTATAGATTACACATTATATTGTAGATTACACATTATATTACAGATTACGCATGGCAAGCTTGTCAATACAATGATTATTATATAATCAATACAACAATAAACAGCAAAAACAAGAACACAAACAATACTGTATCTACATCCAAGTTGTATACTAAATGGTCTCAAATAATGTCAACTAATGGTCCAGTTACTATGGTCTCTAAATTGTGATTTTGCTTAACGTCACATCAGCACAAATGCGTCAATTATATTATATTATATTGTAGTGTCACTTACTGCACCCTTTAGCAAAATGGTTGAATAAAAATCTTTATACATACTTACCCGTCATTCATAAGTAAAATTATAATGTTCTACTGAGCTGCAGTAGAAAATTAAAAGCTTAAGAGTGCAGC
>JAQIXG010003141.1:0-15653 GCA_034700105.1 Oconnorella tubifera
ATGTCCGGGGGGGATTATGTCCTACATTCGTAATATGTAAATGTTCATCTTTACATCTGTACACTGTACACTGTAAGCATTGACGACATTGTAATTCATATCCTTAAACCGATATGTTCACTGGTCCAAATAATATATTAAAGCCGATTCTGGTTTTGCTCTCCTATATACGAGTCTCTCGACTATATCGGTTTGTTTTAGAATCTGCTGTTTCTTTCTTTGCATGCTTTTAAAACCACAGACAAGCCATCTGGTACGCTTCTTGTAGCGGTCTTGACCTACGTACAGTAGACCTACTAATCGACTACCATATAAGAAAACTTATTTACTTACATTGATATTATAATTTTATACCCTGAGTATAAAATAGAAATGGAAGTTACTGAGCCATTATAATTTTTATTACAGTATTACCCAATAGGCCTAAATTAATTCAATTTGTACCATTACAGAAGTATGAAGGATGGTCTCTTCATCACCGACAGTGTCCCATTCAGTTGCTGCGACTACCATTCACCTCGTCCTTGTATTCGTGATCGAGTGACGTCGGCTATTGCCCACTACGCCTACTGGCCACTGACTAACAAGACGTACTATCTCGAGGGATGCGCCAGTGCAGTAACAAAAGAAATATCTGAAAATGTTCTGTCAAGGATTGGCAGTTACGGACTGTTGATGTTAATAGCTGAGGTTTGGCTTATAAAATTATTTCATAGTCTTTACAGAGCAAATTTTCATGAGAAACAACTAAGAACACAATACATGAATAGTTGTAGCCTAATGTATACATAACTTAACTAATGCATTTAACTGATGCATCTTTGAGGCATAATTATAGATTTAGATTTTTTATCATTAGGCTCAATCTTGTATATGATATTAAGTTAGTATTCGTCTATAATCTGTAGATATACGTTCATTTTAATGTTGCAGTCCTTGATGGTTCTGTTTTTTCGATTTCTTCAAACATCTCTGAGGACGGCACTTGATTGGGGAGATCCTACCCAAACTACACACGGATTCATCTTTCAATGCAACGTTCCACCAATGCCTCCTGATATTATATCAGATCCCGAAAAGTTTGAGGATCATCAGGCAAAGCTAGAACATCTGTCTACATTGCCATCGAGGAATGCTAGAAAATCTAAAGGTAAACCCTTGACTCTTTAAAAGTAATTTTTAAAGAATATCAAGTTAGACCAATAATTACATTATGGCCGTGTTAGGATTAATTTTGTTGGTGTTTTATCCATCAGCTGCTTAATGAGTTAAATATTGCTAAACTTAATATGTATAAAAATGCCTTTTAATGCTTTTTATTTGCTTCCCTTGAAATCGAGTGGGTGGAATGGAGGAGGAATAGGCTAGGGATATTTACAAACTTTTAGTAGTCATTTTATTCTAATGACAGTCAATTCCATATTATAGAAATAAAATTGGGGTTTATAAGATTCTAATTCTAAACATCTGGATCTATCATATAAGTATATAATATAAATAATTATTAATGTTTATATTTATTTTTTAATGAACTTGTTAATATTTGTTTAATATATCAAAACGGTACCATATTTATTACAGAAAAAAGAAAAAGAAGACCACCAAAGAAGTTAGAAGATAATGATGATGACAATGATGATGCAAGTAAAGAGGAAAGCAAAATAAACACAGAAGTCGAGAGCTCAGTGAATCCTGGACGTAGGGCATTTATCAAATTTAAAATTCATAAAAACTGAACTATGGAATATTGATGTTTTATCAAATAAACTCTTTACCTCCAAGTCATCAATGATTATAGCCCTTTATTCATTGTAGGGTCTACTATAATACCGGCACCTAAATTGTTTTGCACTATCAATAACAAAACTAGAGATGTGATCCGCTCTCAATGCCATAAAAATAATTTCCTAATAATACTACAGTACTTTACAAATTAGCCCATTAGAAGATACAAATTATTATATAGTCCTGAAACCTAGTAATTTAAACACCTTACAGAATTATATTACATTAAGATAGCATGTCTAGCAGTTATAATGTATGTGTACAGCGCCTGAGAAAGTGATTGAAGTGATTACAGCCAACGTTATGCAGCCTATAACAGATAGCGGTACTGCAACAACTAATAATAATATAGACAAAAATGCAAATGCAAATATTGAAAATTCATCGAACAACAAATCAACCAAAGTGACTCGTGAAAAACTACAAAAATCTATGTTAACTAATCTACCACCTCTGGTACCCGATAAATCTGCTCAAATGGCATGGTCTCAACACACATACCCATTCTTTACTCCTATTCCACCTCCATTTCAGTATCCGTACTATTATGATCCTTATCAAAATCCCTCACAATTTTCTACAAACTGGAATGCAAATCCATCTGAAATGTCGCTTCACGAGTCTCAAGTAAGTACATCTAATATTAGCTCCGTTGATCCATATGCTGGGTATCTACAGGTTCCCTATCAGTATGGAGCAGTGCCATATGGTGGATACACTGAAATGCCTCCGTTCAGTGAACCTTCATCAAGCAAAAATGCCAATGCTGCATCCAGCAACAGTATTGGAACTGGAACTCAAACAAAATATGGACAAGCGCTACAACCAGAACATTTTACAATCCAAATCCCAGAACAATACACCTCAGGGTTACCAGTTGTGATACCTGGTTCAGGCGTGCAAAGTGTAACAACACCGGGATATGATCCGCAAACACCAACAATGACTGGGTCTGGTTCGCAAAGTGCAACAACGTACGGTAGCAGGGGAAGACCTCAAGTATCAGACATTTCAGGAAACACTAGTTCAGAAGACGAAGATACCACTGATGATAGTTCATCAGAGGATGAAACAAGTGATGACGAAACAAATGGAACAGGTATCATCACTGTTACAATTCCACGAAGTAGTGGAATTTACGATGAAGCGGATGACAAAGGTCGGAGCAATAGGGGTGAAGGAGGAGGAGGGGGAGGTGGCGAGTCAGGAGGCGGTGGGGGTGGCGGGGATGACGGTGGCTTAGTCGGCGATAAAAGAGATGGAAGAGACAAGAAAGATAGGAGAGATAAGAAAGAAGGAAGAGATAGGAAAGATAGGAAAGATAGGAGAGATAAGAACGAAGGAAGAGATAAGAAAGATAGGAGAGATAAGAAAGAAGGAAGAGATAAGAAAGATAGAAGAGATAAAAAAGATAGAGGGGATAAAAGAGATAGAAAAGATAGCAAGCAAAGAAAAGATGGGAGACATCAGGACAGTAAAAATAGAAAAGGTGATAAGAACAAGCAAGGCAGTCAGAACAGACAAGGCAAACAAGGCGTCAAGAGCAGATCACGAAGTACGGGAAAACACGGTCAGGGAAAGCAAGGTAGGCAAGGACAAAGCAAACAAGGAAGACAAGGGCAAAGTAAACAAGGAAGACAAGGACAAAGCAAAGGGCAAGGTAAACAAGGGCAAAATAGAGGTCAAAGTAGACAAGGTCAAAGCAGAGGACAAAGTAGAGGTCAAAGCAGACAAGGTCGACAAGGACAAAGTAGAGGTCAAAGCAGGCAAGGAAGACAAGGTAAAAGTAGAGGCCAAGGTAGTCAAGGCCAAAGTAGAGGACAAGGTAGACAAGGCCAAAGTAGAGGTCAAAGTAGAGGACAAGGGCGACAAGGACAAAGTAGAGGTCAAAGCAAGCAAGGTAGACAAGGTCAAAGCAGAAGACAAAGCAGAGGTCAGAGTAAGCAAGCGAAACAAGGACAAAGCCGAGATCAAAGTAGGCAAGGTCGACAAGGACATAGTAAAGGCAGACAAGGACAAAGTAGAGATAAAAGCAGGCAAGGAAAATCTCCAAAGAGACAGAGCGGTCAAAAAAGGCAAAGTGGTCAAAAACTAGGTGGTCAGAAGGGAAGCAAAAGCAGAAGTAAAAGCAAAGGCAGAAGTACAGGTAGAAGTAAAAGTAAAGGCAGAAGTACAGGTAGAAGTAAAAGTAAAGGCAGAAGTAAAAGCAAAGATAGAAGTAAAAGCAAAGGTAGAAGTAAAGGAAAAAGTAAAAGCAAAGGTAGAAGCAAGGGCAGAAGTAAAAGCAAAGGCAGAAGTAAAAGCAAAAGTAGAAGCAAGGGCAGAAGTAAAAGCAAAGGCAGAAGTAAAAGCAAAGGCAGAAGCAAAGGTAGAAGCAAAGGTAGAAGCAAAGGCAGAAGTCAAGGTAGAAGCAAAGGCAGGAGCAAAAGCAGAAGCAAAGGTAGAAGCAAAGGCAGAAGCAAAGGTAGAAGCAAAGGTAGAAGCAAAGGTAGAGGAAGAAGCAAAGGTAGAAGCAAAGGCAGAGGTAGAAGCAAAGGTAGAAGCAGAAGCAGAGGTAAAGGCAGAAGCAGATCCAGCGGTAGAAGCAAAGGTAGAGGTAAAGGTAGAGGAAGAAGTAGAGGTAAAGGTAGAAGCAAAGGACGCAGCAGAAAGAGAAGCCGAGGCAAAAGTAGAGGAAGGAAAGGCAGAGGAAGGAGTAAGGGCAGAAGAGGTAGAAAGAGTGGAAGAAGCAAGGGAAGGGGTCGCAAAGGAAGAGGCAGGAAAGGTGGGAGAGGGGGAAAGAGAGGGAAAGGTGGTAGATGAAAAGGTGGAAAAAAGGGTGGCAAGAAAGGAGGTAAGAAGGGACGCAAGAGATCAGGTGGGGGTAGACAGAGAGGTGGAGGATTTAAACGACGTTAAGACAGTAATCAAATTTAAACAATTTTGATGAATCCTTAATCAGAGAAAAATTCTGAGTTTAGGTAGATAAGGTATAAAATTCAGTGAAATATCATCCGATGTAGGAATGCATAGTTAGGTGTATTATCGGTAATTGGACTACAAGTTAACTACATATTTCTGAGAATCTGTTAGACTAAATTTAAGAGAACTTAAGAAATCATTCTTTGATACGTTTTTATGTTTGATTCAAATAACTTTTTAATTAAACTTTTAACATTAACAGTTTGAAACTTAAAGTTTGATATCTGTAAGATGATATTGATGATTTTCTTTTTGATATTTAAGACGATATAGTCGACAGAGTATTTTATGACTTTTTAAGGTATTGGTTAAGAATTATATATAGAAGACAATCAAATAAAACTGTCAAGGTTCTATGTAACAAATAAATCTGACTTTTACTTCAAAATAATTATTGTAAAAGAAATTATTAAACAATTAAGTAATTATCGAAGCCTAATTAAGTTATTATAACAATTTTCAGTGTTTGTTACAATAAACCATTTTGTTAACATGAAGCATTGTTGCATGAATTTACTTCAGTTACAATTCTGTATTGATAATTTGAATGAAAATATTATTCTAGGGTTTAGTTCAAGAAAGAAAGAATTTTTTTTATATTAAAGTAATTAACAGATGAAAATATTTACTAAGTGTTCTCAGTTATAATGAATCATAAAAATTATTTAAGATTTTTCTAAAATAAGAGATTTTAGTCCACTTAGTGGTATGATGATTGTAACATCTGACAATATTCATGGCATCAAGTTTAAGTGTATACACAAGTTATCAAATTTATAATTTATTACCTGTACAGCTCAATATACAGCTCAAGATAACACGAAACATGTAATCATGATGAAACGATCTTACAATGATTAAACATCCCATAACAAAATACCTCATCTCAAAATTATATATAAAACAGTGGCCTACAGTTGAAATGAAACAAGTTAAAAAGGACTTATTTGTATTTCTGGCAAAATATCTTCTTTCATGCTTGAGCAGACAACCATGAAAAAGAAACATTTAATTACTAGTGTTAAAATCCGAAATTTTCTGCACTATCCACAGCATTTCCCAGTTTTCAACATTGACATCTTATGGTAATTAAATATTGATATTCGATAATTAAATAGTAGCAATTTTAGTTGCAAGATATTTTAATGCCAATGTGATGTTAAGCATTAAACAAAATAAATAAACAAAAACACTGTTTATAAGAATAGCTGCCAAATTAAATATATTACTAATGATCATAGTTCAAACCCTGTTCATGTTTTTTATAATCAAATTAATTAAGGCCTAAATGGATATATTACTATGAATTTTAATCTATTTAAGCTAAATATTCGTAAAATTCTAAAATATATCAGTTTATATTATTGAACTCGTAGTTATTAATCACCTCACGAAAGAGTTAACTAATTTATTACAAAAATATGAAAAGGATACTATAATGGTAGAATTAAAAGTGATTTGAATGACTCAAGGCTCTACTGAACTATATAACAGAAACCTCTACAATAGCAAGCCCTGAGATGGCATTAGCACTTTTCCAGTTGCTTTAATGTTACTTTATTCACATTTATTGCTTCAGACACAAGATTAGTTTTTGTAACAACCCCGCTTTGGTTTGTCCCAGAATTGATCATGTCCACCCCTACCTCTTCTCTTGTTACCCGACCAAGCTGCAGAAAATAAAGATATTGTATAAACACTAAAGAAAATGACCATTCCACCAATATTGATAAAATACTTAAAATTACATGCTAAATTATTACAGTCAAAAACTAGATGCTTTCAAAATTCGAATTAAAATTCAATCTTAATATATAATTGACAACGACTCTGCATCTGCTTCAATATCTTACTGAGTGCGCTATACACTTTGTAATCGATAAAGTTTGAAATGAGAGCAATAATACTAAGTGGTACAATGATAGCGCATCAGACTTCAGAACAAAAGGTTGAGTGTTCAAATAATGTCATGGTAAATTTTTTATTTTAAATTATCATTTATAATAGATTAAAAATTTATCATAAATTAAATTATTTCTAAAGGACCGTCCTTGGATGGGTTTATCTACCAGTGATTAATAATCCAACAACCAGTATGATGAAGAAAAACTGGAATGGTTGCAGCAGATGCTTTCAACAGACAATAAGATAAATAAATAGATGTATAACTGATTAGAACCTTGATCTCGCTGAGAAAAGCCTTGCTGATGAGAATTAGATGTCTGTCGTTTTTGAAAAGCTGGCATTTCAGGAAGTGGTCTGTCTAATTCATAAGCACGACCTCCCCTATCAGGGACCTAGTAATACCGGTATAGTATTTTAATTTCAAATTAAGCAAACTGTAGAACATAAAAGAATTACAAAATTGATATAAGGCTTATAAGAAATAAGGACGATGTATAATTCTGGTTGCCTGGTTTGCTTTGTTAATGTCATATCAGCACAAAAGGCTACTTAATGACAGATAATAAATTTAATAATAAAGACATATTCAATTACATAATGACAGATAATAAATAAATAATAATGACAGATTCAATTATATGAATTAGACATTCAAGATAAATCCAGATATGATGCTATTTTTGATTTTGTCTTGAATATCGATTAAAACATTGGGATATTGCAAGAATTTCAATAAAAAGCTTGTATTATACAATCTAAATAAAATTTAAATTTTATACTATAGTTTTATACTCTGAAATATGTACCACAAGAATATGCAGTTCTTAAAAGAAAAAAACATAACACAAAGACTCATTTAATTTATCATAATTTTAAAAATGATTTTTATGAAATAGAACTAATTAAAAATATTAAAAACAGAAATCTCAAAAACTACGTAACAGATAAAACTAACAGATCCCATAAGGATTCTATTGACGGGACATTTTGTTTTCGTTCTCAACGATTCAGAACTCGTCTTCTCAGCCAATAGTAAATCTGATATCAAATTATTCAACTCAATTTAATATATATTAATATAGAAATTTCTTTTCATTAAAGAACAATATACATAAATAAATATATAAAAAAAATTTGAAATGATTCGTTTTGATTGCATCTTATAGATACAATCAAAACAAATTCATTTCAAAATTTTTTATTTTGTTTACATCAAAATAAATTCTCAATACTATTTCTATAACAAATTAGCGGTCACTGTAATAACATTTGATATAGTAACTGCTAAAAAATTAAATTAAACAAATATATATACAAAAAGTTCAATAGACACAAAAGAAACGTTATTATAAAAAGTCAACCAAAATCAGTATATAACAATTTATACATGCCTGAAAATAGCATCCTGTAAAAACAGTACATTTATAAGTAAAAATAGCATACAAGCAAAAAATAGCATACAAGTAAAAGTAGCATACAAGAAAAAATAGCATACATGTAAAAGTAGCATACAAGAAAAATTATATACAAGTAAAAATAGTGCATTTACAGACACATTTTAATAGTTACATACCTTCTTTAGCAGCAAGAATGTGAGTAATGTCAATCTTAGAATTTGAAATCATTCTATGTCGTTTTTGACTAAAAGCTGCAGCTAACTCATTATCTTTATTCTGTTAATAACAAAAAAATCTTAATATTTCTATCATTTTTGCAAAAAACTTAAATAATAAATTTTGAAAACCGTTTAATTTTATTCAATAAATATTCCGGTAGATTTTTAAAACAACGTAGTTTGTTTTAAATATATTTAGTGAAAACATTCAGCAAAATATTTAGATGAATGCCAAAGCAGCATTCTTTCTAACTGAATTATGCTATAAACGAACAAAACAAATTTCAAGTCTCACTTTTTTCGATTAATCATTTCTTCATGTCACATCAGCATAAAAAACAGTATTAAGGTGAGGTGGTTTGAAATGGACAAGCAGAAACAAGGTGATGAGTGAAAACCAGTTCTTAACACATCGCATTTAATCATTTCATTTAACAAATCAGTCCTCTAAAACCCAATAAAAAAAGAAAAAATCCAATTGTAACAAAATAAATAGATTTAATACAGAAAAACACCGTTCTCATTGAAATATTAACAAAGAAAAATAAATATATAAATTATTAAAATAAGTTTAAACAATCATAAATGATGAACCTTGAGTTTATCAGACCAAGAAAACGACTCAATAGTGACATCCAGTCTGTTGAGTATCATCATTCTGCGACATTCATAATCTTGTTTGAGCGCTTGAACTATGAACTCTAACTCTGTCCAGCCTGATTCTGTTAGATTAGACTTCAGCAAAGACTTGTTTGTATCTACAGAAGGATTTGTCAAGAGTTTCTGCTCAACCTGCAATAATTACAGCAAAACTTATATTTATTTATCATAATAATTTTTTTTAACATTCCGAATGCACATTATATTTACCAAATTTGCTGCACCCCTTAGCACGGCATTTAAATTTGACAGCAATATCTTACGTCATTCATAACTAGCAGTATTAATGCTAAGACTAAATTACACAACAAAATATATAATGATAATAACTGACACAGTATAAAATTAATCAAACTAACAAAATAAAATATTTAACTCTATCAACAATACTTTTATTTGCAAATTAAAATACGAAAGTAGAAATAGACATCTATAGACTACAGCATAAGCTATTTGAAGCATCAAATTTATAGTTAACATAATGATACAAATTAAACAAAAATAAATATAAACTAATAATGTCCGCTCAAAAACTAAAATAAAAATCATCAAATTAATGGGGATGAATGACAATATATATTTATTTCAATGTCACTAGCAATAAGACATTAAATCAATATAATAAAATATAATAAAATTTTCAAGACAAAAACATATTGACCAGAAAATGTAAATGTTTTCAATAGTATATATAAACATATTAAAAAGTAATTTTTATATATAAACATATTAACAAGCAATTTTTAAATATAAATATATTAAGAAGCAATTTTTTACGCGTGCACTTACAATATCACATATTTTTTGAAAGAGAAGAGGTTCACCAATATCTTGGGGTGGTTTGGGAATGCCCAAGTTTACCATAATTTCTTTCATTGTCAAAGCCGTATCCAAATGATTCTAAAATACATAAACAAAATAACATAAATAAGATTAGTCATAAATTTTAAAAGTAAAGTAATCGCATGAAAAATTTTATTGAAACACTTATCACAAAGAAAAGAATCGAGTTATTCATACAACCTTCTAAAATTATTACATAAAATTTCATTAAAATAATATTTAAAATAGGAAGTAGAATAGAATTTATATTAAACACAATATAAACTTTTCTATAAAATTTTCATATGCTAATGTAAACATAAATTTTACACGAGTTTGTTTTAAATATTACAAAAGAGATCAACTAATCTTTAAAATTAACATTCTTTTCACACAAGTTAGACATCGCACTAATTGAACAAATGAATAATATTATCTCTCTCTAAATAAAATCAACTTTTTTATAAAAACTTTTATTACTACACTCACTGTTTCCATCGGCTGTAGATTTAAAGTTTTAAAACTATTGGATAGTTCCGGTTGATTAACTGAAATGATTTGAATGGCTTGAACTTCTGTGACGAGATAATTAAGCAGCTCTAGTTTTTGACTACGAGAAGTAAGACGTTCATTTAACGGGCCGTCTGTTAGATGTTTATATGGACATCCTGGATAATATGTTTGATCAAATAAAAGTATTTCAAACTGAAATTGAATCGCAATAAAAATGAGCGCAAATTGACTATATGATGCCACTACAAATGAAATTCTATAGTAGCATTACTTTTGATAAATTTATACTATAAAATAGTATGAAATGTATAGTATTTCTAGTAATAATAATGTACAGAAAAATTATTTTATTATATTTATAATTAACCACAGCTCAACACAGGGCATAAAACTCCTAAAACAAACCATATTCGCGTAGAAATCCACTGAGTTCCATAACAAAACCTTCCGCATCATCAGGACCTAAGTAAGTAAACACAATTTGCATTGCAATTGAATTTACATTAATAATAATTCAATTATATATTTCTAAATGTTTCTTCAAAAATAATTATTAATTAATAAAGAAAATAATTATGCTTCAAATAACATCTCTTTCCGCTTTCTCCTGTCATTCACTTATATTACTACTAAGTTAATTTTTCATAATTAAATATATTAAATTCACCCTAAATCATAAAATATAGGAGTAGAACAACAATTTGTTGAATTCAAATTCAACAGTAGAATTTGAATACATTGATACAATGAATGCGATTCAATTGTTGACAAATAATTTTCTTATAAAAGTTAGTCCTAATGTCTAAGTAATGAGTCACAAATGAAATTGTAAACACCACTATCAAACTATTAGCACATTATTAAAGGGTTCAGCAATCAGCAAAATATTGCAATCGTGACAAGACTCAAAGATCCTTCAATTTAAAATAATACCCTAATAGCTTATCTAAGGTCTTTATCTTCAAATATTACTCCAATTTTACTTTTTAGACTAAATAGTTTTAATTTTAGTGATACTACATTATTAACCCAAATTAGCAAAATAAAATAGTGATTACCGATAAATTAAAGTTGTTTATTTTACCAGTGATAGAATTGACTCTTTCTGTAATACCAGAGTGTTCAATTAGTTGTGATGTCAACCACTCGACACATGTTGTAAACTCAACTGACGTTGCACCGACATCAACAGCTTCTACAAAGTCTGCTTCTTTCAGTAATATACCTTCATATCTAATAAATAAATCAAATCAAATGTTGATAAAATGAAAATCAACTGCACATAGGATGATAGGAGCATCATTTTATTGCATATTAAAAATTCTATAACGTATAATTTTTGGGTATCACTTTTGGTTATAAATGGTCTCTGGCTATAAATTGTTAGCAATATAAGTAAAGGCCCCCGGCTATTAATCGTCTAGCTATCAGTTAACCTATCAAGTGAACAATTTAATTCACAAATATTTATTTAAATGCTAATTAATCATTTTTATGCTAACTTATAATGATAATGATATCAAAAATAAAACATACCCAATGTCTTCAAGGGAATCCAAGATAGCACCCTCCATAATTTAACTCTATTATTTACACAGCATGTTACATAATATCAACAATTAGAATTATTCCTTAAATTTTCTTTACAATTTTGTTTAGGTGATCTTGAAATATATAAAAACTGATTTAATTATTCTGATATAAAATAATATATATAAATTTAATTAATATTTAAAAAAATAAAATAATCAAATAATAAAATAAATCTTTTCAATGTGTTAGGCAATATTTACATTAGACAAGAAATAGAAGAAGATGTATGTTGTTTTTGACACAACTTTTTTACATATTATTTCATAAAAATTGGAGTTTTGTATAATACTAGAATTCACCTGAGCTCAATTTGACTTATCATTTAGCTTTCCATTTGTGGATTAATTAATCATTTAATTAATTTCATTTCATTGCTCAAGGATCCAGCAGTTTTTAAACTATGAACAGCTAGGCAATACTTATATGCTGTTACAAAATTGTTATTATTAAGCCTGCTTTTATTTTGATCTATATTTTTATGATAGAGTGATTTCCCAGGAATAAAGGGATTAAAGCCCCCCCCCCCCTCCCACAAGACATACAATGCATATAATTATGTGATAATTGTTTAACTTCAGCTCAAAAAATGAATTGTCATGGAATTTCTTCATTTTCTATTTTGAATAGATGAAAGCAATCTAATATAAGCCAAATGCTGGGCTGTTTAGATCTAGTTCTACAACAGATCTTAACTAGCAGGTCAAGTCTTGAGGAAATTAAAAATAGAGCACTCAAATTTTGTAATCAAAGTTGCTCGGTAGCAAAAGTTGTAACACGCTCAGCTTTCACTCGAGGCCACTATCAAAGTTTCTATCAACTCAAACGTGTTAGTACTTTCAAGTTTATTGCACAACTAAGTTTACCTACACGGGCTTATGAAAATTAATCTTTAGTTGTTTAATACTTAAGATTATCATTTCAAAATTACAATTACTCATTTTATAGAAAGAGATCCTATGAAAAAATTAAATTAATATGTTTATATTCATTTATACTTTGTTCTCAAATTGCAAACACTGACTTTATTAAGAAGTAAAGTTGATTAAAGAATATATAACAAAGAAAAAGCCTAAATTGAGACACTTTTTAGTCTTAAAATTACATTCACTTAGACTTATAGACAATGGGCTTGATTATCGATGTAAGCACCTCTAATAACTGATTATACTACAAATTTAGCTACAACTAAGAACGATGTATAAATAATATATTAGTATCATGATTTGAAATATCACGAATTAACACCAATAAGATGCAATAGTTTATAGATGAAGCCCACAGAAACAATATAGTTAAAATACAATTCTAGAGCAGAGAAGAATCAGCTAATATTTTCAAATAAATAGTTATTATTTAATCCTATGCATAATATTGATTCAAGTATAAATTAAACATCTTAAACTATTTAAGAGTCACACCAAATTGATGCCCTTTAAAAACAATGCAACAGAAGATAATAAAAGTACAGTGATTGTCTATTTAACTATTTTAACACTAATTAACAATAATCATTAAATGCAAGAATTACTATAATAAAATTCTAATTCTAACAATAATTACTGCAATGTTGTTTGTCATTATAGGATTTAAAATCATTAATAAACTTCCGATTCAGTTGATATACATTAGTTTATTATGCATAGACGTGTAAATAAATCATACTGTGAAAATTGAATACAAAAACAATACAAGTATTTGCAGCAAAGTCCTACTTTCTACTAGATGACACCTTTTAAATTAGCCCTGTAGAGTAGACAGTGTAGACAATGTCAACCATATTAATTTCATTTAGTAGATATTAAAAAAAACCATTTATATGTCAGTTAACATGAGGATTATAATATATTTTATAATATATTGATTGGATCTGAATTTTCCATATTTAAATAGAATTGACAAAGAACTTAAGTCATAGAAAAAATATGCACAATTATATTAAAACAAAAACCAAAGACTATATAGCAACCTGTTAATAAACATAGCTAATATTATCAAAATTAGTTACACAAAGAAAGCAACTGATATCTAAACACAACTATTAATGTCAATATATTTTAAATAATGTTACATTTTAAATCTTATTCCACATGCTTATGTTCTTTCTCAACCGATCTATTATAGACCGCCATGCCAATAACCCCCGCTGACATCCCAACTAGCCCCCCAAATACCGGACACTTTTTAACCGCCATGCTAAGACCCGATCCTGCAACAAGTCCAACGATAGATCCACGATCCACTCGAACCTGGCCTTCATTTTTACGCAAACGATAACAACGATCATACCATCCGTCCGCTTCCATTGAGCGCATTCTAGCGTATGTCATTGCAGGACCAGCCACACAACCGAGAGCAACGCCCCATAACCCGCATCTGGCCATGCGACGACGAATGCCAAGTAGGTTGCGTGTTTCTGGACGTCTTAACGCCGATATTGGTCCAACGATGAGTGTACCGATGATCCCAAACGCTTGGATATTCTTGATGGTCACGTGTGTGACAAGTTCCGCTTTGGGATTAGGTATATCCTTCATGGATTCTTCATCAAGAGTGAAACCAGCAAGAACCTTAAACCATGGGACGCTCATTGTGATGGATCTTAAAAATAAATAAAAAATAATACGTATAGAGTTTGTCAGAATTTATGTTTTACAATTAAAAGATAATGTAATGACTTCAGAGCGTATTATGATTTTATTTTTCTAATACGTTACATTTATATTGTGAGCAGCTGTTTTTCAGTGAATGACGTTTATATAGAATTGTTACATAAATTGATTTTTTACTGAAGACGTTGAAAACTAATAAGGAGCAGTAAAAGAGTTTGCTTCTAGCATTATATAAAAGAAGTATACAGAAAAATACAATTTCATAAGTCTATATAAATTTAGTTCCAAACCAAATATAATTTAAACATGTTAGACATTCTCCATTCCTAGTAAGCTCAATATTAAAAGGCAAAAATATAAAAAATATTGAAGGCTTTATGATCCTGCCGTAATTTATGAAATATTTAGCAAACCGACCACTTCAAGATTATGCAATTGACTGAAATCAATTGTGCAGAATAATTTAAAATATTAACTTCAAATGCAATTTTTTGAGATTCCTATCACTGTAGGCAATTTTAGACGAATTTGACGTTTAATTAAATGTGAAATTTCCAGTTGGCGAGTTGAATCAAACCCAAATCAAAATATAAAACCCTACATTACAGAAAAAATATTCATCTAAAAAAATAAAATTTAAAACCCAACAGCACTGAAATGTAATCTGACGAAATAATTGAGACTTAATTATTATTCCATTATTACTAAAAATTTGATGACAACTAATAAATATTATCAAAACTGCAACCTGGTCAATTAAGGGTTTGACCGATGAAAAGAGATTGTGACCGTGGACCCAAGGAGCGAAGCTATTCCTCGAGGAAAGAAACACAACAACCAGGAGCACTTGGATAAAGGTCACCGCAAGTTGCCGCCTTCGAATGTAAACAAAACAAGTGCTCGCTAGTTTGATAATAGTTAATATTTTATATTTTGTGAGAAAAAAAAACAAATTAGCAACAATTAATAAGCTTAGTTGCAAGCATTTTTATTTTTCTTGCAAATTATTTATTAAATTTACTGTAAATTGTTTCTGTTATGAATTTTAAATTGTGAGAATAATAATTATTAAAGTTATTGTGATAGTTCATGTTTTACTTAAGTCAATACTGCATGAACATTATTCTAATGATTTATGAAATTATTTAATTCGATAACTTTCATTTTGATAATTTTCATTTTGTACATTG
>JAQIXG010003142.1:0-15650 GCA_034700105.1 Oconnorella tubifera
GGGGGGCAAGCGTGTGTAAAACTGAAAATTTATTTTTTTGTTCAATTTCAGGAAAAACAGCATTAACTTATGCAACAGATAAAGGTTTCACAGACGTTAGGAAAGTGCTAGATGCAGCAATTGGCAATTCTGGTAAAAAAACAATTTGTTCTCATTGTAGAAATGAATTTAGCTTGAATTTTAATACAGAATGAAAGTCTGAAAAATTGAAGATTTTCATGATATATTTAAGTTGTTTTTGAGTCATTATTAATGATAAATTTATTAATTATTAATTGTAAATTAATTAATTATTAATGTTAAAATTGATTATTAACGATTTAGCAAAATAATTATCATTCTCGGAGAATCGAACCTGGACCTGTCGCTTCCGAGTCCGGCGCTCTAACCACTCTGCTATGGAAACTTGACATCTATGCTTGATGTTTTGATTCAGCTATATACGGGGTCCCAGTACGTAGACGTCCAGTTTCAGAGATGCCATCCAACCAGCATGATCCAAACACCAAACCTCCAGATGCTTCTATCCAAGAACATCACCGTAAATCAGCACCACCGATTGTCAACACACAAAATGATGACACCATGCGTTTGCCAGAAAACAGGTCATCAAATCGCGATGATGATTTGCCAATGTCATCCGATGATGATGATGTTGTTATTGGCAGAAGGAGGAAAGATTCTGAGGTGGAAGCTCCTGAATCTTTACAAGAAGTAGATGAGGTACCTCAGAGTTCCTCCGGCAGAGTCGGTTCCAAATATACTCCAGAAGATAAGGAAGAACCCGATCTTATAATCTGGGATGATCGTAAGTTAAGAATGCTTTTGGGAAAAGCGTCAAAGTTCTCAGGACCTGAGGAGCTAATCGAGATTGTGGAAGAGCTTGTTGAAGAGAATGAGGAGCTAAAGACTCGACTGAGGGGTGTTGGTGACAGCGAGACACTGGAACAAATCAGAAGAGATCATCTGGAGATCGAAGAAAGTTTTAGAAGACAGAGTGAGTTAATTGAGGAAAAAAATCGGGAATATTTTGACTTACAGATGGCGTATAATGACATACTGGAAAAGAATGAAGTTTTGAGCAAGGATATGGAAAATATGAAGAGTTTTCTTGCCTCACAGAAGTTGCAGAATGACATGGGGATTGTGAGTGATGAGCAGTTGGAGAGCTTGAGGATTGAGATCGCGTGTTTGAGGAATGAATTAGAACGGAACGTTCTGGAACATAGTTCTGTTGTTGGGGCTGGAGTTTCGGGGGATTTTGAAGAGGATTCAATGGTGTTGCTGAATCGAGAGCTGAATACGGAAAATGAGCGACTTAAGAAAGAGTTGACAGAATTCCGTAGCTATGTGAAATCTGGGGCGTTACAGAAAGATATGGGTAGGAACCCACCGCTGGAAAATGAGGGGCAGTTGAGTAAGTTGCGATTTGAGATAGCGAACATTAGGCAAGAATTGGAGAGGAATATTACAGCTACTGCAGTTAAAAAGAATGATGAAGATGTTGAAACTGACATGAGGTATAGAGATCTGGTGGAAGCCCATGCTAGTGCTCAAATGGAAATCTTTAATCTAAACAGAGAGGTGGACAAATTACGAGCATTAATAGTGTCTGGCATAAATGAAGAGAAGATAGAGAATCAACTGAGAGTTGAAAATACTTATCTCAGAGGAGAGATTGAAAGACAACTTCTTGAGAAGCATTATATTGAAAAGAAAGAGGAGGTACAACTGAAAGGAAGCTCTTTGAACGCCATGAGTGGTGCCACGAATTTCGATCAAAATGAAGTTGATAAACTTAGGGTTGAAATCGTGGCAGTTCGGGATGAGTTAGAAAGAAAAACTTTACTCTTCAATACTGATCCAAGTGCTCAGAAAATGGATGAGCATGATCAGAAACTGCTGAAGGAAATGCTGGAGGTCAATCACAAGCTTCGTATTGAAATTGCCGAAGTTCGAAATGAATTAGAAAGAAAGATTATCGAGCGACATCCATCCATTACTTCAGAAAAAGAAATTCATGTTACTGCCAAACCACATGAGACGTACAATAGGGCACCATCAGTAGACCAGAGGCAGGTATCTGTTGAACAAAAGGATGAACTGGATAAGTTACGAACAGAAATTCGGGATGTTCGTGATGAACTCGAACGGAATATTCTAGAGCGCGATAGAATGTTGGATAGAATAGAAGATAGACCAAGTAGAAGCTTTCCTCTGCAATCCAGCAGGGAACTTGAGATGCTAAGAGAAGAAAATAATCGTTTGATGAACGAAGTGGTTCTGCTGAAAATGCCCCCGGAGCAAATTCCAAAAGAATCATGTGATGATAGAGAACTTGATAATTTACGAGTTGAAATTAGAGAAGTTAGAGAAGAGCTGGAAAGAAATGTCATACAAAGTGGAATTATTATTCCAGTGCAAGAACATAGAGTGGAAAGTATTCCATTAAAATCTAGCTCAGAGGATAGACTACAAGCGGAAAATGATCGCCTAGTTAAAGAGCTTGATACGTTAAAGAGTAAGATACAAGATTCCCCAAAAGTTTTGACTCGGGAGCCAGATTTTAAAGAGACGGACAAGCTTAGAGTTGAGATTTCTGTCTTAAGAGATGAAATGGAGAGGTTAACGATGCAAAACAATGTCCCTGTGATAGTTGAAAAAAGACACAAACTTGAGATAATGCCATCTAAAGAAAATGATTATAAACATGATTACGATTTAATCCACGATGACAATGAACGTCTACGAAAAGAACTAGAGCGGCTTAAGCTTGCTACGCCATCTGTCATACCAAACAGAAATATTACCGAATACGAAATGAATCAGCTACGACTCGAAATTGCGTCATTACGAAATGAACTTGAACGAAATGTTCTCGACCGAGGATCAGTTGCTATCCAGAGAGAAGAGATTAAATTAAATGCCATCCCTCATGAGACTGTGCCCGAGGTAAAGGTAGAAAATGCAGCACTTCTTAAGGGCACAAATTCAAAAGTAAACGATGATGCATTGGAGTTGTTAAGAATTGAAATTGGGGTGGTCAGAGATGAGCTAGAGAGGAAAGTCATGCAAGGATCAAGTCAGGTTGTGCTAAAACCAGACAAAAACGATGAAAATGAGATTTTAAAGAGGGAGAATTATAAAATTAAGGCTGAAAATGAACGTCTGTTGAAAGAATTGGAACAGTGTCTGGCTTCTGCCCAGAAAAATGTTCCTGAACAACTTGATGGAGATAAAAATGAACTGAGGGACCTGAGAGTGGAAATACTTGAAGTTAGAGGGGAGCTGGAAAGAGCCATTATGAATCAAGGAATGAAAAATATGAAAGTTTTGATCAGAGATAATTCGGAGAAAAAAGAACAAACATCCGAACTGCAGGAATCTTATAGACAGCTCCAAGTGGAACACGCTTCGGTTAACTCCGAACTAAATAAGCTGAAGGCTTGCTTGTCATCAGGGGAGCTCCAGAAAGTCCTGCTTCAAAAGAAACACGGTCAAACTGAGCTGGAGAATCTACGAGTCGAAAATGCAGCAGTCCGTCATGAATTAGAGCAAAGTATTGTAGACCGCGATGTGATGATTAAGCGGTTAGTGGAAAAAAATGAAAAACCATTAGAGGAGATTTCAATGGTGGAGGTGGCTGCTCCAAAATTTACTCCAGTATTTGAAGCAAAACCCAGTGTGGGTAATAGCGATGTTGAGATGGAAAAACTGAGAATAGAAATTGGATTGCTTCGTAATGACCTCGAAAATAAAGTTTTAATGAATGGGAGCCCACTGGTAATTAAAGACAAAACATCAAATCTGGAAAATATTGTCCCAGTGAAGGAACCAGTACTTGGGATGAAACCAGTAAATGAAAGTTTAATATTGAGCGATATAAAAACGATAATAAATTCTGATGATAATCAGATTAATAAACTCCGGGTGGAAATTTCTCGTCTTCGTGAAGATCTGGAGAAGGAGGCTTTGCAACGTGGTGAAAGACAGAAAGCGGAGAAAGTTCTTGTACCTGGAAATAATGAAGATATGGAAACATTAAAGGCATCGTACAAACAAACACAAAGGGAAAACGCCTCTCTTTTAGCGGAACTCAACAAATTCAGAACGTATATGTCATCAGGAAAGTATCAAAATGACAAGGGTGAAAATAAAGACGATCAGGTTAGGAAATTACGATTGGAAGTTGCTTCAGTTCGCGATGAATTGGAAAAAAGTGTCGTGAAACAAAATGGAAATTTAAATGAGAAACTAATAGAGGAGAAACGAGCACATGAAGAAACTAAATTGGCAAATCTTTGTATAAGTCAAGAATTGGATCAATTACGATTGATACCTGATAAGACAATTGAAATAAATGATGAGGTGGATAGATTAAAAGCAGAAAAAGCGTTTGTAAGAAATGAACTGGAGAGAAGTGAACTTGCGAGCAAAGCTGCCATTGTTGATGCGAGTGAAAAGAATAAAAAACTTGCTGATATGAGTACAGCTTACGAGCAAACCAAAGCAGAAAATGCTGATCTTGCAAAAGAGTTGGATCGATTTAAAGCGTATTTAGCATCGAATGAATTTCAGAAGCAGATTCTTGCTAAGCCAGACGATGATGAAGTTAGTAGACTGAGGAATGAGGTGTTGGTACTTCGAGATGAGCTGGAAAAGAGTAAAATGGAGAGATATTCAAGAGTGAAAAAAATAGAGGATGTTATGTTGAAATCGGTTCCCGTTAATGCTGATAAAAATATGAATTACGAGGATGATATTTTATCTGATAAAAGGAACCTCTGGACTAATGGACATGGAGATCCTTCTTGGAAACTTAGACTTGAAATAGCAGCACTTAGGGAGGAACTGGAGAAGAAAACAATAGGACATGATGCAAAGATAAACGGACCTATTTCTGAAGAGGTGAATGGACAAGTTTTGAAGTCACAGTGGAAGAATCTTCATACAAGAAATGAGCATCCAGTGGAACGCAGTGAAGAAGTGTCGAAACTTAGATTGGAACTTACGGCAGTTCGAGATGAACTTGAGAAAAATATCCTGAATCAAGTGGCAAGAGAAAAAGAAATAATTCCTAAGGAGAAATTTGAACAGCGAGAAACTGTTTTGAAGGTTCAATCTGGAAATCCACCTGTATTTGAAGATACTGGAAGAACAAATGAACTTCTGAAGGAACTGGATGAGCAATCAAAACGTGGCAGCAAGGATCTTGAAAAACTGAGAGTAGAAATATCAGAGCTTCGTACAGAAATTGAACAAAATGTAGTCACTCAAGGAAAGGTTTTGGAAAAGAACAAAGAATTGGGATCAGAAGTTTCTCAACTTCGGGTGGAATTAAATGAAAGAGATTCGATGATCGAGAATATGAAACGACAGATTAGAGAGGTTGAATTAAGGTTAGGAAAAGAGTTAGCTGAATCAGACTTGGCTATGAAGAACTTAAAGGATAACCAATTGAGAGAGATGAATCGTATCGTGCAAGAAAATGAACGTTTACAAGAAGAAATAGACAGAATAAAAGCTGAGATGATAAAACGTGATAGAAATTACGATACTACATTGCGTGATCACGAAAAAGCATCAGAGAACAAAGATAAAGAACTTATTGAATTAAAAAAAATGATTAAAACGTTACAAGATGATAACGAACAAGAAATAAATAAACATATCGCAGATAAAGAATACTTGAATAACGAAATAACAGCTTTACGACTTGCAGTGAAAAAACCATCTAGCGAAATTGAGCAAGTCATTCCGGTAAAATCTGATTTGCTCAACTCTGAAAATCTTTTAGAAGATAATGATCTTGAAAAACTGAAATTAAGGGTTGATTTCAACAGTGGAAGTGACAGTGAGGTGGAACGAACCTGGAAGAAGGTAGAGAAACTTCAGAGAAGAATGGCACCTTCTGGAAACTTGGATGTTGACAGTTTGGATGGATCACAGCAGTGGATATCCCCAGATAGAGAACCACTTTATGATGAAGTTAGGTTTGAAAAGAAATTCGAACCTTTGCAGGATACTTTAGGAGATCTCGATAATTTGCTGAAAACAAATGGTGAACTAAAGGAACGTAATATGATATTAGAGAGCGAGATACGAGTTCTGAGAAAAACAGCCGATGTACAGAGGTTGTATGAAAATGAATTGGTACCAGAATTGAGGTTAAAAATAAATGAACTCGAACGCGAAAACCTCGAGCTTCAGAATAAAGTTTTCGAAGTGCAAAAGAATTTTGAATCAGCGAATGAAAAAGCTGCGATGCTGAATAGGATGGTTGATGGATGCAAAAATTTGGAAATGGAAAGAGACGCGTTGAAAGTTGAATTGGAAAACATAAGGAGGATTTCGATAGTTCATCCAGGGGAGGGATTAGCAAAAGAGATGGAGAATGAACTGGAAAAAATTAAAAGAAACAACAATGCTTTGATTGATAAGACTACGTATCAAGAAAGAGAAATGAAACGTCTGGAAGAAAACGTCAAAGAAAAGGAGAAGAAATTAGCGGAACTTTACGCACAGCTCGCGGAATACAGCAAGATGGGGGTGGAGAAGCAGAACGCGTTAAGAGAACTGGAAGAAACAAAGCGGAAACTGGAAGAAGCTAGTGAAAAGTCCCATCACGATGAGGCTACCATCGTGAAACCTCACCACCTGGTTTTACTTGGGTCTGGGAAGTCACCTTTTCCGGAAAGTTCTACTGAAATCGAAGACCTTAAAGAAAAGGTTAGAAATCTGCAAGAAGAGAATGAATCATTGAAAATACAGATGGAAGATGAATTAAAAGAAAAGGATTCTCTGATTGGGAACTTGATGATGCCTCTTGCCACTAATTCCCAGAATGAAGAAGAGCTGAAACTCACCAAAAAGGAACTTGCAGACACGCGTAGGACATATGAGGAGCGCGTGAGGGAACTTGAAGGGGAATTGGGGAAAGCTAGGGATGAATGGGAAGTGATGAAGAGGGAGAGGGATGTAGCGGAAATGGAATTGAAGGCGAGTGATGAGAGGAAAGTGAACCAGTCCGGGAAATTGGGTCTTGAAGTTGAGTTTCTTAAAAAGAAGGTTTGCCTTAATATTATATTAATTTTTTTTTAATAATTCAATGTTTGTATGTAACATTTATAAAAGAAACAAATGAGATTTTTGTAAGAAGCAATTTAAGGCATATTTCATGAATGGACATATATCTAGTTTTAAAAGTAAGTGTTTCTGTATTTAAAGGTTTGATTTACTATATAGATAAGATTTAGGTTGCAATGAGGAGATCTTTATCATTGCAGTTTTGCTATATTTATTTTTAAATAATGGCTTAAAATTGAGGAAGGTTGAATAAAAAGTCTTATTGTTAAAAAAAGAATATAAAACATTATAAAGGAGATAGGATGACAAATTTCAACTATTTTTACATTAAACTATCATCATTATTTATTCCTTATTTATTTATAACTGATTTATAATCATTATTTATATCTTATTTCAGCTTTTTTTTCCAGTATAACTGAATATTGAGACTATTTTCTTTTGATAGATTCACGACCTTGAGACAGAGATGGACAGTCTACAGTCTCAATGGAATGAAGAGAGAGATGCTTTTTGTCGCAGAATCAAACTTCTAGAACTTGCCATTGCTACTTGCAAAGAACAACTGAATGAATCGGAAAGACAAAATAAATTGAAAATGCAGACATTACGCGATGATAATGAAATACTGAGACAAAAACAAAATGAACTTTTGATGTTGTTGAATCAGTATGAAGATTATAAAA
The DNA here is from genome assembly GCA_034700105.1 of Oconnorella tubifera. NCBI lineage: Eukaryota > Metazoa > Annelida > Clitellata > Enchytraeida > Enchytraeidae > Oconnorella > Oconnorella tubifera. The sequence continues at coordinate 7,773 of JAQIXG010003142.1, forward strand.
AAAGAAATGAAGAGACAGAGGAAGAAATTGTTCAATTGAGAGAAATTGTTGGTCAGTCTAAGGGCCATGTTTTGCAGATGGAAGAATTAAAAAGAGAAAATGTTAAACTTAAGCGGGACATAGATGAGAGGGAGAGGGATTTGGTGCAGTTAAGGGGACAGATTAATTTAAGGGGACAGGGGATTAAAGAAAATGTAAACTTGATGGATTCTGAAGAAAAAGCTGGTTTGATTAGCGAAATAAAACGATTAAAGTTGATGATAGAAGATAATGAAAGAGAAAGTAGGAATACGAGTGAAATTGAAAAAGAGAATTTAGAATTTCGGGTCAAAATAGCGAAATTAGAAGAATTGAATATTGAGTTGAAAAAGGAATTAGATAATGTTAAATTAGAGAGAGATGAAGTTTTAAAACTAAAAGAATTTAGTGATTTTGATTTACGCAAGAAAGAGATTGAAGTTAAAGACTTACAGGCCAAAAGAATGGAAATGATGCTGGAAATTAATGCGCTTAAAAGAAACGCTGATGCGCAAAAATTTCGACTGCGAGATGCGGAAAATAAATCAATTTCATCCGAGCGGAATTCCACGACTAAAACACCGGAATTACTTCCGGAAACTTTACAAAAGGAAACGGAAATAGCACGACTGAATAAGGAAATGGAAAGTTTGAAAGCGGAAAATGGGAAATACATGATGGAAATTATACGAGTGAGGATACAGTATAAAAATGAGTTAGATGGGATGGATGCTGAATTTAGGGATGAAAGATTGAGAATGATTAATTTAAATAAGGAAATTAATGATGAAAATGCAGAGTTAAAAAGGAAATTAAGCACATTGGGAATGGATTTGAAGAGGGGGGAGGGGAGGGAAGGGGAGGGGGAGGGAGGGGTCTTATCGGGGGAAAAAGTTCCGGAAACGGAAGATGTTGCGGAATTAAAGTCTAAGGTTTGTGGGGCGATTAGTTGTGTTTAAAAAAAGTCAAAATAAAAGTTTGTATCGATTGTTTTGAAACTTAAACGAGTTTTGTGTTTTAAATTTATATGGATGATAATTAAATTAGAGTGTTTGATGATTAAATTTCAAATAAATATATCAATTAGATGCGATATTTTTGAATGAAGAGCATTTAACTACGAGAGCATTTAAAATATTAAGTTAATTTATTACGTTAATTTAGTTTAGTTTTATTCAATTAAATACGATATTCTCTGATACTGATAATATATAATTAACCACTGTTCATCTGTGCTGATGTGACGCTAAGAAATAAACGTCACATCAGCACAAGTGTTATATATACACTCTCGTGATAAAATATAATTAAAATGGATATAAATTTACATAATAATAAATATTTATTTAATACAAATAAATACAGATAAATATTTTTTAGTCATTTTTTTCAAACAGATGGAAGCCTTAGTAGAATCAAATTTTGATCTTTCCAAACAGCTATCCAGCTGTCAACATCAGCTGAACCTGGCCTACATAAACAGCTCAGCAGCTGTCAATCATAACGGGGGGCGGGACCAGGAATACTTTCATAAGAAACTGAAACAGTTTCTGAGAACAGAAACAGAAACAATTGAGAAACTGAGAGAGAAAGAAACGATTTTAAATCAACTGCAGAAACGATTCGATGGGTTGTTGGAAGATAAAAATCAGTTGAATAAAGACTTGGATGCATTAAGAGAAGTGTGTTTTACTAATTTATTTACTCATTTATTTACTAATTTATTTACTAATTTGTAGACTAATATTATTAGTCTATTTCTAATAATTTCCTTATTCAAATTATATTAAAGTTATTAGTTTTATGCACTAATTTATGTACTAATTTATTACTAATTTGTTACTAATTTATTTACTAATTTAGTTTTTAAACTTAATTTTCTCATATATTCAACTAAATCAATTTCATAACAACAATCATTCCGCTCTAAATTTTTTATCCCTCTCCCTCCCGCTCCCCCCTCACCCCCCCCCCCCCGTAGTCTGAATTTATTTAATATAATTTTCAGATTATCCGAGTCCATGATGATTCTAATACTGCAGAAAATTTAGAAAATAAAATCCACAAATATTCGACCGCATTAGAACTGATTAGAGACATACTTAGAGATACGAACAGCAGGCAAAAGAGCGATACTAACACAAATATCGATTTATTCTCAAGCCCCGCCTACTCTAGCCAAGTAGGCGTGGATGAAGGGAAGGGGGAGGAGTCTGTTGCCTGGCAACGAATGAAGGCGGTAGTGGAAGAATGCAACAAAGAAATAACTCGCTTGCAAATTAAGAATAAGGTTAGAATTTGGGTTTTATTTTGTCGATTTATTGTTATTTTTAAGTTAATTTTAAAGTTATTAGTTTTATTTCTAAACACACAGGATAAATATATGGGATAAAAACGGTTTTAACAATAGTTTCAAGACTAGTTTTACGAATAAGGTTCGATTAAATAGCGATTTATGAATTTATTATTTTAAAAGTTTAAAAGTTTTGTAGTTAGATATGAAGTCTATCTATCTATCATTGGGTCGCCAGTTCAAATCTGAGCGAAAGAATTGAAATTGTATAATAAAGTATAGATATGTGAAATATATTCTAATGTTATTATCGTTATTGTTATTAGTGTTAGCATTATTATTGTTATTATTAGTGTTATTATTAACATTGTTACTATTATTACATTATTGTTACATTATTATTGTCATTGTTACTATTGTTATTAATATTGTTTGTTTATATTATTGTTATTGTTATTGTTATTAGGACCTAGACAGACATTACGGTGAAATAATCGATACGTTGAGAAATCACCTCTTGCAAGCAATGCAGGTCATTTAATAAACTCTATTAACAATAAACTTTCTTAATAATAAACTCTCTTACTATTAAACTGTTAATTTAAAACTTTCTTAATCAAAATTCTATTAACAAAATATATTTTTAACTAATTTTTTTATACATCTCAATCTCTCTCTCTCTCTCTCTCTCTCTCTCTCTCTCTCTCTGCATCACATTATCGTCCTCCCTCCCAATCTTAAAATCAACCTCGCTCCCTCACCTTTAATTATACTAATTTTCAAAATAATTATTACAAATCGGCATGTTGTACCCTTTTTTAATATAATAACTTAAATATTTAATAACTTATTAATGCCTTGAGATTTCAAAATAACTTAACTTGACAAAAAAAATTAACTTTACTTTAAATTTGTATCTTTCTTTTCAAAAACGTCTGCATTTATTTTCTTAGAATCAATTAGACCCTGAGACCAAAGATCATTTGATGCGAATCATTCAACAGAGATCTACCGACTTAACCCTAATTAACAGTCCAAACAGTCTATAACACAGCTAACCCTAACCCTAATTAACAGTGTAAACAGTATTTCTAAGTTATAATTATTAAGTTATATCACATAAGAATTATTGACAAACTGTAAATTATAATATGTAGACCATACAAGCCTAAATTGAATAATTAATTTTATATTTTGTAATATTATTATATTTCTTTCATTACTGAACACTCTTGAGCTGATGCTTTGAACAATGTCGATATTTTTATATTAAATCCTCGGGGAGGGGGTATGGCCAGCCCATCCCGCCACCCCTAAATTTTTTTGACAATTTATTGATCCCATAAAAAATTGATATATATTTTAGTTTTGGTCCCCTCCCCTTCCGTAACCCCTTCCTAAATTAGACTTTAAATCTGAAACTTAAAAAGGTTGTCAGCAATACGCACACACACAGTTGATAACGCGTCAATAAATCGACGCATTTGTGCTGATGTGACAGCAACAAGATAACTTAGCTGATAAACTTACGTAATTGTTATCATTTCTCTATAAATTAAATATATATTGAATTTGAATAATTTTAATATTCATAATCATGTATAAAAATAATATACCAAAGTTTATTTATTAAAAGTAAATTTTTTTTACTATAATAGATGTTAGATTTATTTGAAATAAATAAATTTAATATTTATTTTCCTACGAATGATGTATATTTATATATTTTATTCGATTTATAATATTAATTCGCAATACTGACTATTTAACCTGCATTAAAGTTGCTTTGTATATTATGGCTTATATTTAAAATCTCTTTCTTTTGCTTAAAGCGGGTAATACTGTTGATCTTGCAATATTTTAATATTTAATTCAGTTTTAATTTTATCTGCAGTATTTGTCTCAGTATTATAATTAGCTTTAAAATGTACAGTTTAAATCAAATGCTAAAATATGATTTTATAGTATGTAGTGAAAACTTTTACGTCTAGATTCACCAATGAATATATGCAGCAGCATATATGAATGCATGCAGCATTTTGCTCTAATTTATGCAGCTGCTATTAACTTCTCTCCAATAGAATCTTTCTAATTAAATTTATATAAAAAACAGCAACACTTTTCAATCTTTTTTTATATCTACTGATCTATCTATTTTGTATAATTACTTTTTATATAATATACAGTTTTTTGCGCTATTTATTAGCTTATTATTATAACTAGTAGTTAGCAGTCAGCAGCTTTTAGCCCAGCAGTTCGTTGCTGCCAAGTTATAGCTAGCTGCTGCTGTTTCTTCTTGGCAATGAGTAGATTTTTCAATCTGCTGTAAATATTCATTGGCCAATCTAATTGCAATGATTATGATATAATACATAGCAATTGTAGTGAACAGTATTTTGACATTTTTCTATTAATTGTACAGTTTTGTATTTTATCTTTGCATCTCTGTCATTTTTGTACATTTATTACTCGTCTTATAATTATTTTAATATCAATATAATTAAAATCCTATCAATACATTCAGTATTATATTATATCACGGTGTGTATAATCTCTAATATTTCCGTTATTATTTTGTCGTTAAGATAAATTATATCTTCAAAATTTTAATGATAAATTATTTTTAAACTTACAACGTAAATATATTGCTTTTACAAGTTATAAACTAAAGTTTTCTAAATTAGAGTTTAATTAAAGCTTAGATTTTTCTGTAATGGTGCAACATAAAATTGTATAAAATTATCCACCCGTATTTTTTTGTTGAAAACTATGGTTTCGGGGGGGGGGGTGTGGGTACTTTTTATATAATTACTAAAGAACAATTATTTAGTGCTACATGTTAAGAGTCAAGCGTTAACTCATCACTTGGTTACTACACACACAGTTTACAAGTCAGAAACAATTATTTTGTGCTGATGTGACATCAAGCCGACGTAGCCAGTAATTGACTAAGGGTGAGGGGTTCTTCCAAAATTTAAGTCGCAAATTTTCTCAATCAGCAAAATGGTTGGGGGAGGTTAACTGCTAACCTTACACTTTTAGCATTGCTACAAATATTGTTGGCTCCAATTTGGGGGGTTATAAGTTATAACACTCAAAACACCCCCTTTCCTACGCTCCTTTTATCAAGCCTTCAATATTACTCTTTCTATATACCGTGGCAATGTACTATTTACAAACATGCACAGTGAAATTATATTGGAAATCATTAATGTAGCATGATTGTAATGTAATCCCCTGGGCTTGCAGACCTTCAATATAAATATCATCTATTCTACATTATCATGAAACTAGAAAAAATTGAACCCAATAATGATTAGTATATTTTACGGATGGGGGGAGGGAGGGGGCACAAACACCCTCACATTTAAATTAATAATTATTATTTTCAATTTCCTAAAGTGAGCTTTTCAAGTATTGTCATTTTGGTAACCCGACAAAACGGCCCCGAATACATTAATGCGACTAATCGGACTAGAATATATTAAGCCGAAAAATCGGTCCCGAACACATTAACCCGACAAATCAGCCCCGAATACAATAACCCGACAGATCGACCCAGTTAATTTAATAACCACGCATAACTCAATCAGTTCTAAACCTAAATCGAAATCTAATCCTAACACTAACTTCAATCCTAGACTTAACCCCACCCTAACCTTAGACTTAACTCCAACCCTAACCCTAAGAACTAACAGTTGGGGCCGATCTCTCAATGCCGATTTGTCGGGGCCGATTTGTTCGGTCCGATTTGTCGGGGCGGATTTGAGGTTTCATCCATAGACATAAATAGATAGATTTTTCGCCAAGAGTAATATAGTCATTAACAACACTCATTACAGCCAACATTACAATCGGTGGCGTAACCAGGATTTTACTAAGTGGGGGGATAGTGGTTTCCATTTAAATATTAAATACCCTTTTATTGTATCACTGAATTTTAAACTCTTAACCCCTACATCCATTATCCACCCCCACCCCCCAAAAAAAGAAAAAAATTCATTAAATCGTAACAAGAATAAGATTATGTCAATAAACTAACGTCTTTAACTCGACTAAAATTATATTTTTACCCCAAACGGGAGCTAAAACACCCACAACTCCCCTCCTTTACCTATAGTTCAACAGTTGGCTATTATTACTAAGGCAGTCTATGACAGCCTGGCTGGCTGGCTCACTGGCTATCAAAATAATGGTCTCTATCCACCAATGCTTTTGATCTGACCTTATGAACTGACCCAAAATGGTCATACAGCTTTTTAATTGGTCCAACTTTAGATGCAAACTGTGTAATGAGTACTTATGAATACTTGTGAATACGCTGAATACAATTGCAAGCAATGCCTGGCTTTGAAAGCAATTGTAATGAATTAGCACTGAGCTTATGAAAAGCATAGTATTGTATTTACAATTTGCTTCTATTAGTAACACATGAAAGTATGTGATGATTTAATTATGTTAATAATGTTTATCATGTTAATTTAATTAAGTTAGTAATTTAATTAGTTTAGAACATTATATAAGTTATAACTTTAACAGTTACAAATGAAATCTACGATTAGATTTACAGTTACAAATAATTAAATTTAGTTTATTACAATAAGAAATAGTTGCTAGTGTATTGCAACTAAAATTATTAATATTGTTACAAACGTGTAAATTAAGTCTTTAATTGTCGTTAGTTTATTCAATAAACTAGTATAAATACAACTTAATATTTCTTAATACGTATTTCTTTTAAAACATATTTTTTAAACTCCATTTAAAGTATTTATTAATAGTCGTAGATGTTACTTTTCACACATGCAGATATAGGCCTATAGAGGTCTACTCTTATTTAATATAGGCCTACTGATTATTTATGATTGTAGGCTTGCTTTCCGCTTTATTTATATAAGTAATAACATAAATAAATAAAATACACAGCTTTATAGTTGTCAGTTTACAGGTAAGATTGTAAAGTCTTACCTGTAAAGTCTAATAATTTTTCAAGTTTTATATTCTTTATAAAAAAATTTAAACAATTTTTATACTGACGTTAAGCGATCGATATGCTAACAAAAAATAAATCTAATTTATATTTGTTTGAAAAAAGCTGCTTATTGTCAGATTATCATTATAAGACTTTACATGGCTCTGAATTATTAGGCTGCTAGCAAAAACCCGTCCCAAAATGACGGTATTCATGTTTATACATTTTTAAATGTTTAGGCTATAACCTGTCAAAAATTAAGGAAGTTTTTAATGAAATTTCTCTATTAATCCAAACCCATAACTCTCTGTGAGCATAGTCTATTTTATGTTTAAAAAGATCCATATAAAAGAGTTGAATATAATGTGAAAATATGTATTGATTAACTAAATTCAAAAGTTCTTTGTTTGCAATGTTTTGTGAATGTTTGAGTGTTTTCGGAAATTGATCCTTGATAAAGTGTATTCTTTACTAACAAATTAAAATTCTCTCATTTCAATTTATTACGACATACCAGTTCATCACCGAAAACTAGTTTAAACTGGTTCAGTTTTTGAGCGTTATAGACAGAACTATATTATGCAGATTATTACTA